>VZTH01017537.1:125818-135818 GCA_013397815.1 Aleadryas rufinucha | reverse complement strand
ACATTATCAAAAATGGCTTTAGACTCAAACCGTTTCTTTTTCTCTTCAGCTCTTTGCAGCAAAGCTATGTAATGAAGGTGGGTGAGGAATGCAGAGGAGAGGAAAAAAATGCTAGGATTCATTGCCAAGTACTTTCTTTTTGACCCTCATTTCCTACCAAATGATTTGGAGTGGAACCAGGCTGAGCAGCTGACTGACAGCGTACCTCATGCCAAGGTACTACCTAGTACCTCTGTACTAGGTCAGACCTACTGCAGCATTTTCCTCCTTGATGGTGTTGATGGCATAAATGGCATCAGCAGACTGGCCCTCGGCCTTGAGGCAGAGGGCAGCTTCATCTGTAGCTCTTTACAGGGACAATAGGAGCAGAGGAGGTGCACATTCCTCCCTTGGTCATGGTGGCTGAAGCCCAGGAAGTGTCAGTGAGAACTGAACGTAGCCAAGAAGGTCGCTGTGCAGAGCCACAGATTACAGTGCTTATCTTCCCTGATTGCTCAGCACTCGAGGTAAATGTTGTCTCTCTCACTCCCTTCAGTTCCAACTCACTGTCAGATCCTTCCCCAGTGGCTGATGGACAGTTTGGTGGCACTCTCCAAGCCTGGCAGGACTTGGTAGTGCTGCCATGGTGCTGTAACTACTCACTAAAGGAGCTCTGGTACCCGGGCTTGCTTTCCCACTTACAGCACCAGAAAAAAGATGCTCTGTTTTTCTTTCAGAAATACTTTGCTGATGAACTTTTGCCAAATAAGATGAACAAATAAATCTCAGGAGCCTCTGAAGGTGATCCCCCAAAAATGGCTTAATAGGGCTTAACAATGGCTTGTCTGTCCATTTTCTGGTTTGCTCTTTCTGGAAGGAACAAATGTATGGAAAGATAACTTGTAGTTAGTGTTTTCTAGGCAGCTCAAAATACAGATAGAACAGAGAAAAGAAGCTTCTCTTTCTTTGGGTGGTATTATCAGGAAGGCTGAAAAGTGATGAGTAGGTTCCTCAGTGATTTGGGAGTTACTCATCTTCAGTCAAAGAGATTCTCACATTCCTGCAATTTTTAAACAGGCTTTTTCTATGTTGCCATATTATTTGTACCAGTGTTTGCTGTATTCGTGGGAAATTATCCTATTTGTCTTCAGTGGATACTACATAAGACTCAAAATGAGAATCACATCCATAAAGTTTGTTAGGGTTCAGTATGTAATTTTTTGGTGATAAGGAAAATGAAAAAATAGTTGTAGTTGCATTGCAATTACATTTATTGAATGTACACATTGTCTAGGACCTAGAATATCTGTAGCATGGTGGAAGACAGAAAAAGAATGGGATTAGAGCAGATGAAGAAGAGATTCAGGCCAAAATAGTGATACAGACAGGATAACCAATTGTAACAAGACTAAAATGGTTGAAATTGTTTAGCTTTAGGGGATGTTTAGTTTCTCAGCACAAATTGCCAATAACAGATTTTAATTTCTGCATGCATTCCCATAATTATTTTTGTTTCGAAGTAACTGTGAAAATGAGTCTTTTGCTTCTGCTGATATCAGGTCACTTCTGAAAACAAAGTGTATCCCACAGAACAGCAACATTATTATTATTATTATTCAAAAGCTGCATGGTTGGGCAATTATGCAAACATTGTCCTACTGTCAGTCAGTAAAAACCTTTCCTAAAATACCTGGAATCCTTGAGTTAATTAAACTTCTCATCTCCTCCTTTGAATGCCACCTTGCAAGGGGTCCACCTCCTGCTCAAACCCACTTCAAAAGTCCCCCCCAAGGTCATTTTATCGTGCAGTTGTCCAGCTGAATGTTGCTCTGCAGTGAACACTGTTGCTCCTCCAATTACTGTGTACGAGCTTATATATGTACAGTTCTGCAAACTCTGTATGCTCTTTTAGCACAAGTCAACTCGGTGACTCGCGTGTTGCAAAAAGTGTGAAATCTACTGAAAGCAGCATTGCTTCCCTGAAGGAAATAAGCACAGCTTCTGTGGCCTAGCCTCAGAGACATCAGAGGCTGATGTCCCCTTTCCATCATGGCTGGAAGTTTAGGAGCACAGTTCGTATGAAAACAGCTGGAGTAAAAAAGGCTTGGTGGAAAAAACCGCTCAAAAACACATAAAGTGTAATGATACTGAATTTAACAAGACTTTTTTTTTTTTTTTTTTTTTTTTTTTTTTTTTTTCTCCTTTATTTTTTTTAGTGGAAAAAAATTTTTTTTTTTTTTTTAACTCCCTAAGTACTCTTAATGGGAATAAATGGTTTATCTTTTCAGATCTGTATATTGCTGCAGAAATATACCGCTGGGAAACGGCTGCAAAAGTTCTGGCCAACATGTAAATCCCACACTGAAGATTCACTTGGGAAGAGGAAACAACACAGAATGTTGTGCTGGCTCTCTAAGTAAAGGTAAGTGTTGTCCTACATAAGCAGTAATGAGAGCAAAGCTAAATGGTGCCCAAATTCTGTTTCAGGAGCAAACTAGTGTTATGTCAGCCAAAGCCTTCATGATTTTCATGAAGGTGGAGACCTTTTCTCCCTTTGTCTATTCTCACTCCTTGGTAAACAGGCACGTATGAAAGCAGGCCTATATAAAAAAGGATGGCATTCATATCCTCTGTTTTGTGCCCCCCCCCCCCCGGCTACACCCCATGTGTGTGGTACTCAAAAGGGCAAGTGTGTCCCACAGGGAGGAGGAATATTCAGCGTTCCACAAATGGCTTTGAACCAGCTGCACATCACAAAACCACCCTGCAGAGCCCCTGGGCCTGGGTACTCTTGCTGGGACAAGTTCATCCACGACTATATGGGGAGCTGCTTAATTGAGGCTCATTACTTCCATTTCCTACTGACACTGTGCACCCCGCGAGGCGCCGCTCAGGCGAGCGCCAGGGGCAGGGGGTTGAGCAGCTGCTGCTGCTCACATGGAAGGAGGAGAGGATGAGGGATAACAGTGCCCTCACCCAGCACTGCTGCCTCTGTGGTTGGTACAGCTCACAAGCTGCTAATCTGACCCCCTAAGACAGGGGGATGCACCTGCCTCGGCCACCACAGGGCCTTTGGCCACAGAGGATGGTGCACTCCTGACAAACTGCCCCCAGCAGGTGTTTCCTTCACCCCTTTGGGATCTCTGGCAATCTGTATGTTTTGTCCTTTTTTAAGAGGGTTCATGCTTGGAAGGACCTCAGCTAAAACTCCCGAAGAGGAGTGTTTCCCTACTTTAACAGGTAACGTGAGCCATCTGTTTTTTCCTTATTCAGGTTGTGTAACCTGCCTCTCCAAGGTCAGACAAGCATTCTTCCAAAGCCTCCAGATCTGATTCTGTTTCTTCAAGCACAAAAGCTCACAGGTGGACATAGACTTCCTGTTCGTTCCTGGTCCTGTGGAGGTCCTGAATCCCTGCTGAGAGTCTTGTTCCTATTTCCTTATAGACATTCTCCCAGTTCTTTGCTGATGTAGTACAATGTAGTTTTCATTGTTAAAGACTCATCATGGATTTTAGCTCCTACAGGTAAATATGCAGTATCTTCCACTTAATGTCAACTTTTCCAGAGTACCGCAAAAGCTGTTAGAGGAATTAATCACCTTTTGATTTCCATGGGACAGTGGAAAACCTGTGAGAGAGAACTTAGGCAATGATATCTGTTATTATCACCCTTCTGAAACTCACCACTGCTGAGTGAAAATGAGCTTTGTGAAGGTAATCAATCACTGGCCACCACATGGGTTCCCTCACTATAACATTAAGGGTAAAACTCATCACTTTGAACAGCATCAACGCAGTCTTGTTTAACACCAATTCTCACTCACCCACTTCTGCAGAGGAGATGAAAGAGGGATCTGTTTATTCAGGATACTCTGGCTTTGCATTTCACCACTCCCAGTGCAAGTAATGACTTGCTGGACAACCACTGGACTGGCCTGGCAAGGGCTTCCTGGGCTGCAAGGTGGCATGGAGCCATGGCAGCTCTGCACATTGACTGAGAAGTCAGATAAATTATAACTACCAGCATCACAGCCATAAAAATGACAAAAATAAATACCATAGTATCACAGAGAGTTCCTTCCTTTGCAACTGCTCTTAGTCAGGTAGTATGCAGTCAATTCATAGAATAAGAAATTATTTCAGAACATATTACATTATACCAGAATGTTGTTTCACTCCCAAAAAAACCCCTATGTAAGTTCCCCCAGAGGAAGTTTTATAGGTGAGGGATAAACTCAGAGAGATGGTGGTATCCATTGTGTTAGACTCTGCACATTGATCATTTGGCAACCCAGAGATGAAAGCTGTGAAAGGACCATGCTTGTGGGCGGAGCAGGTTTCTTTTTTGGCAGCACCTGAGAGTAGAGCTAAGTTGGCTCAAGGCATTCCAGTCTGGGTCTGCCTTCTCTGCTTGTGTGTATGTAAAGATGCCCAGGTGACTTCCACGGCACAGGCTTTGCAGGTATGCAGTTGCTGCATCCTGTCGTTGAAGACTAAGAAGCAGTGGCAGGTCATCACAGAGAGAATTAGCTCATGTATTTTGACAGGTGAAGCTAAATAAAATGAAATAATTTGACAGGAAGTGAAGCAAAAATGCAACAAAGGAACAGACTTGCATGAATATCAGGTTACTGGGGGGGGGGGAATGAGAATGAGAAATATATATACAAATAAATAAATACAGATGTTTTTATAAATCTGTTTTAACCTCAGCAGTTTAACTAGCTCAGAGTTCCTTGCCTCTTGGCCTGTTTGGGTAAGGCAGTGCTGCTATCACAGTAAATGCTTTCACTTCCTCACACACAGTGAGGAGACTGCAAGATCTCTTGCCAAAATCTCTCTCAAAACTGAGTGTGAAGCGACAAGTAAGAAAGTCCACTTGAGTTTGGAGAGAGCCTAAAATAGGAGCTCTAGGAATTGCAAGCTGCTCTGTTAGTCTCGTTTTAGGCCCATGGACTGCACAGGTTTGTGGCCAAGTAACTGCTGATTGTGACTACTATTCCCACAGGGAGGAAGGAGAAATGCTGGATGGGGCACAAAAGGAACAGTAGATTTCTGAGGGCATAGTCTTTTCCAGTGTGAGCACAGGCAGCTTTCTGTGCTAAGGAAACAAGGGCAACTTTGCCACTGGTATTACCGAGGGGCTAGAACTGTCTTCATACTGTGTTGCTGGTAAAAAAGACAAGCAAAGGAGAAAACTTATCCAAAATTACAGCAAAGAAATGCACTGGAAGAGGAAAAAATAAACTACACAGGTGGCATGGAAAGTAACAGTGGGGTTTTCTCAGTAAAGATGCTGACAACATAGAAGGGGAAAAGGCAATGTGCCAACACGGTGGTAACAGGTCACAGCAGTGAGGGATGGCCTGTTCATGAGGACCACTGCAGTGACCCTTGGGAACAGCACACAGATGTGTGGCAGTACCCAGCCTGATCAGGTTGTACCAGCCTGCAAGCCTCCAGCCAAACATTCTGCCTTTTAGTGGTACATGTCCCTTGGCTGCACGCAGCAGACACGGGCCATCTGTGAGGGAACGGGATCCCTCTCCTGTGCCTGGGCAGCGGCACCGCCCGGGGACCTGCCGGACACAGGCTGGCACTGAGTCAGTTCCAGGGTGATGGGGTTACAGCACCAGAGGTGACTGGGAGATTTGGCTGCGATACCTTGGTACCCAGAGCCCTGGGAGGTGGCCTGCAGAAGCACAGTCTCCTGTGTCAGTGGCACTGACATGTACAGGGGATGGGCTCTCCACGGTGGGAGCAAGCGGGAAGGGCACGTGTCACCCAGGAGCTGAGGAGATCATGGGAAAATGAAAAGACAGGTTAATGCTGCATGAGTTTAGACAAGTAAAACTGTGATTTGGAGACCTGAATCTTATAACAGAGACTTATAATATTCATAGGTTTGTTTTCTTTAAGAGACTGGGGTTTTTTTAATCTGTTTTGTTCTGAAAATATTGTGTATTTGAGCACTTTGTTGTTATTCCTGCTGTTTAGACTTTCTTATGGATGCATAGAAAAAATCTGCTAGTCATCTCCTTTACTTGGATGAATTGTTATCTGATGCTAACATGAAATGTAGGCAGAGTCCTGCAGGAGTCATCCTTTGCTCTAAATGTGCAGTCTTATTAATCACTTTAAAATGTTTCATGGCTCTCAGAGTTGCCAAGATCTCTTTCAAATCTGAACCAAGTGTGAAGCAACGAGGTAAGAAGGTGCACTTAATTTTAGAGAGTCTAAAATAAGAGCTCTAGGAATGGCAAGCTGCTCTATCACTCTCATTTCAGGTCCGTGGACTCCACAGGTTGTGGCCAAGAAACTGCCGAAATCCAACAGTTGACTAAATTTATACCTGTGTGTGCTATCAAATTTCAGCTATTGCTGGCCAGATTGTGTAGGAATGCAGAGATGGGAAAAGGGGTCATTTCTGTCAGCCAGGGTGAACTGACATCAGACATGATTTTAAAAATAACACCACTGTGGAATTTGCCTGACACAAACCTCAGTCTCACCCTGATGCAGAAACACTGCATAGCTTCAGGGAAATAAACAACCAACTGCCCTTAAACCTGTTCAGCATGAAAGGACTTTGCTGTTCTTCCCTGCATAAGTAGACATAAAAAAAAAAAAGGACAATTACAAGATAAAGTATCACAAAAATACCCACTTTTAGGATCTGTTGTCACAGCTTCATTCAGCTGTGAGGGAAGTACCCTTGGTATTATTTCTGTGTTGAAATGCATGAGACTTTTATCAGAGATATTGATGTGGAATGCTTATGAGTCAGGTGGAAGATCCTACTTAGCTTGCCTCAAATTTTAGGCCAATGGTTTTTGCAAGCTTCTTGAAACCCGGCCAGGCCAGGCCTTGTTCCTGATAAGGACCTACCCAGCTATTACTTCTATACATGGATTGGTAACCTAGAAAAGTGAACAGCATAGGAATTTCGGATTTAACCTGACTTCTGCTCTGTCATTTAAGGATCATTTTGCACTGTGTCCATGTATTTGAGCAGAAAATGAATGGTTAACTTGGCAGCCATTCTTGTAAATAGGCCTCTTTTTTTCCTTTTTTTTTTCAGAATCATAAATCTTGCAGAGAAATGAAAAGCAAGAAAATAAAGATGTATTAGGTCCACATTTTCAGATATTCTAGGTGGGCTTTTGCTGTGTGGGAGCCATAGAAACAGAGACTTTTCTTCATCACCAGCAGAGCTATTCAGCCGGAAGCAAGGCTGATTTCAAACCAGTTTTTGCCTAAGACTGCTGGTACCTCCAACTGAGATCTGCTGGAGGGTGCTGGCTTAATTATAAAGTATCTCCCCTACAGCTGCAGAACACTAATCCTGATTCACCAGAATCCAGTGCCTTTCTTTTGGTCATAGAAACTATTTTTTGTATCTTTTTGAGTTAATCTAGCCCTAACCTAAGCCACATGATGGATATAGAGTAGTCATGGAACACATTTCATGCTCTTAACGTGCCTAGCCAGGACACCTACTCTTTTTGACATACAAGCCTGTCAGCCAGGGTTACAGTGACTTCAGCTCAGCTCTATGTTGCTATTTCAGCAGGAGATGAGGTCTTATAGTGTAAATTTTGTCAAGCAGGAAGAGACTTTTCTTCAAAGAGAAGAACATTGTGTGGCACTCCTCTCAGTAGCATCTTGGGACACTCCTCTCAGTAGCATCACATTGTCACCACAGACACACTTTTGTGCCTCGATGCATTGATCAGTTCCTTTTCTGGATGGCAGCTTCTCCTAAATCAGTGGCTTCTGGGAAGGTTGAGCTGGGCCCTTGGTGAAGGGTGGAAAGCAGGTTGTACTCTGTGTTAGCCAGGACCCAACTGTTCCTCCCTCAGCGGTGAAATAGTGCCCATCTCTCATTCAGTCGACAGCCATTACCTGCAGGCATTCCAGTTCTGTATGAGCCGTAAGGTCTGTGGCCCCGTAAGTGTATTTCAACATTTGGAAAAGACTTAAGACTAAATTAGGCAGCACAGTGAAAGGATTTATTTTTTCCAGAAATTCCTGTGACTTCTGTAACATTTCTACCTTTACTGCTTAGACAAAAATAGCTTTTTAAAGTTGAGGAACTTCTTGAGAATTGAATGTGACTGAACTGAGGGGAAAAAAGGACATTCTTTTTTCCCAGAAGTTTTTCAGGATTCTTTCCTTGGTCTGTACAGTAAGTGTTTAAAAAATAATTGAAATATATATTTTGTTTAATGTGCTATAGATTTGTCACTAGTCTAATTAAAATCTAAAGCCACTGCTTTTATATTATTTATAAAAGTTCTTAGAACACAGTATCATGAATGAAACTGATTTGGTCTTAAAGTTCTACAGGTCAAGCCCAGGGCAAAGGGGCCCTGATTTATTTGGAAATTTTGAATGAAAACAGAAGATAGGTATTTATTATTTTAAAAAATAATTTCAGCTCTCCCACAATCCCAGGCATTGAGGCCATTATAAAGGAGAATGAATTTTGGTATGCAAGTAGCAGACAGTGTTTTGCAAAACTACTCTGGTGTTATATTAAAAGCTTAAAATCTGTACACCAGGACTGCTTTCTCCGCCCAGTCCACGTTGTAATTTTCAAACTTACGAAAGCTATGAGAAACTTCAACCCAAGGTAGGAGAACCCTCTTTTGGAAACCTAAGGCCTGGCTTGTATTTGAATTAAAACCCTTTCACAGTACCCTGTAATATTAAGTTTTTTAAGTTTGTCTAGTACAACCACGAGGTTGATAGCTTCTCTCCACTCATCTGCATTTAGGGATGACTGTGGTTTTAATGAAACAGAATATTCCAAATACTAATGGATCTTAAATTGCTTATTCTTACCAAGAGGTACTCCAAATAGCACATTTGCCTCAAGTATGTGATATAAAGTGATGAGTTAATTCATGTACTTGTGTCAATTGCTTCAAGATACTGAGAATTAGCTGCATTAGTGATATGCTTTTTTTTTTCTCCTTGTGCTTTACATATGAACAGGAAAGTGCATAGGGATGGAGATCAATTTAAGCTCTACTGCACAAGGAGGGGAGAAATCTGGTGATGGTCCTACAAATGTCATTGGCAAGGTTGGTAAGTTCTTTCATTTTCCCATTTTCTTGCTATTCCTTGTACTTGGGCTTCACGTACTTAAGACTTTTGGAGTAGTCTGTGGCAGCAAAATTTCTGATTGCAGTGAATTAACCAAGAAGAGTTTGTCTTCAGGAGAGCCACATCAAAAGGAGCTGGAAAATCCCTCCTAGAGACCTGCACCAAAGCAGCTCTCAAGTTGCTCCAAGGAGCTCTTCTCCATCTGGACTCCCAAACCCACCAGCACCATGTCCTGCAAAAGCAAGAAAAATGTGGGGACAAATGCACATCCCTGATACATCAAACTTCCCTGGAGATCAAGGGCCAGAGCACAGCGTGATTCCTCAGCCTCAGGGTTCCTCTGAAGTAGAACAGAGCAACAGGTGGTGGCTGTTAACGTGCTGAATGTGGCTTCCCTCTGTGTCCGGCCATGGAAAACAAAGCCAGCCAGCGGATCCATGCCAAACACTTTGCAAGCATGGAGCTTACACAATTGGACTCCACCCACAAGCCTCACATGGGAATTTTCTCCCTCACCAGCTGGGTTAAGATCACAAGATGGAAAAAAGGAGAGGGGAGAAGAAAAAAAAAAAAGAGCTGGAGTTGTTTTCTTTCCATTGTGGCTCCTGAGCTGAAAGTTCCTTTGCAACAGAATAATAGAATAAAGATGAGAGTGAACACTGCTGATGGCTCAAAATCTGGCACCAAAGTTTATTTTTCCTAAGCAGTCTGAGTCTGAACAGTCTTGTCAGACAATGTCAACAGAGGTGAAAAAAAATGACGAAAATCATTGAATCTAGTTTGGCTCAAAAATGAATAAATGCACCAGACAGGGTAAGTATATGGCCATTAAAAATGGCATAACCCTGACTGAAAACTGAACACCCTCATATGTATTTTGTACTCTCAAAGGCTTATCATGCCAACTGTAT
>VZTH01017537.1:68318-120818 GCA_013397815.1 Aleadryas rufinucha | reverse complement strand
AAACAGAATCTGCAGAACAGGGAGTGGTAACCAGGATGAGTAACCTGTTCTGTCACCTGGAGTAATGCTTTCTGCTCCAGCCCAATGATTTATTAATGATTACACATAAATTAAACAGGAGAGGTTGCAGGAGCACACCTTAAGCCAGAAAAGACTATTTGATTGGTTTGTTGGACCAGGTGACATCTTCTCAGGCACATAAAAGAATTACACCAGCTCTCCCATCTGCTGGGGACTTATCTCAAGGGTCCTGATGGTGTATATTGTTACAAGAAAGACAAGTCAAGCTGTTAAGAAAGATAGCCACTGCTGCATTTTGTCCCAAATGTTTGCTTGCTTGTAGTGCGAGGCGGGTAGGGAGGTGGGTATGAGGAGCTGTGCACCGGGGTCAGCAAAGCCAGCCCATTCGGACCCTTTGCCTTCAACAGGCTGCCCTTGAAGTTGTGCACCAGTTATTGGAACATTCTTTAGCCCCAGTCACTGGCATAACCCATGTAAACACAGAAATAAATTACAAAAACAGTAAAAACAACCACCATTCCAAAAGAAGGTGTGGGGGTGTGTGGCCAGGCTTGTGTTAGCCCAGGGTTACACTCTAAGTTTATGTCTAGTCAGCCATCTAGCCTCTATTTTCTAATTAAATGTTTGTGCCAAGAGCACCTAAGCATTTATGAAAAGTTTCATCAGCCACCTGACTTTTGCTTTGGTGCCCAAGAGACTTGCTAGAAGTGTATGGAAAACATGCCAGACCTGGATTAAATTCCGAGTCTCTCTAGTTCCAGTCTAGTTCTTTAGCTGTAAGACCTCCTTTCTTATTTCCAAAAGTTTTATTATATCCCCTTGTCCCTAGTATGTGTCAAAGTCATATTTGCTTGAGAAAAGCATTCCTTAAAGAAAGGGCATGTGAGTAACTATATCATGTTATTACATGTGGCAAATTAACTTGTCACATGTTGGAGAAAGAAAACCTGGGGTTTATTGCTCTTGCCTGAAATGGAACAAATTCACTCAATGTCCTTGTGCAGACTGAGTCTCTCTTGACTGAGACCCCCTCATGTGATGCCACCTGCGTTATTGTGGGCTTAATTGCAACACTTTTGTTGTTGTTAGTTGCACTTATTTGCTCTTGAGCATGTCATATTGCCCTGGCATGTTTTCTTTTTTCAGACTTAACACAGTGCTCCTGAAGCCAACTTAACAGAGACTGCTCTACCGAAAGCTTTCTGAAATTGTTCTTAAATTACGATGCATAATCTCTTGAAATTAAGTCAATTCAAATGTAAGTTTAATTTGGCACCTTCCACTTAACTGATTCCTAGTGTACAAAAAAAATGCTTCAGTTAGGTACTTAGGATGACATTTAATTGGTCCTGAGTATCACACTACTCTGTGTAAAAATCTCTGTAGTCTTTAAAAACTTTAATCACTTCCTTTCAGTCAGGATTAGATTTCTTAGGTGTATAAAAGCTTTAAAGTGGGACCCACCAAGAAATTGATTCCAAACTCCACAGCTGTCCTCAGTGCTTCTTTTTACCTCTTTATAAGTAAAAGGTTTCTTAGTTGGAAAGAGTTAAAAAACTATCAGGGACGGTTGTTGCTGTTGTTTTTTTAGCTCTAATTAAATGAAGGAAGGGAAGCACCAGTAAATAAACAGCTGAAGGAAATAAGGAATTCTCATTGCCTCTGAGGAGACCTTTTTTAAATGGGCAAAAGGGTTAGCAGGCTCTTTTACTGCTTTCTGCTCATCCTGCACAGTTATAGCTTGCTAGGCTGAAACTGGAGTACCAGACAGAGAAGTGGAAAGTTAACCAAAACTGCTCTCTTGTTTAAAAGTAATATATACATTATTGTTAGTCATTCCATGGCAGTAGATCCTGCAGCCACATTTCAGTTAAGTGTTCTTCCATGGGCACGTTCTCTTTCTCGTTTCTTTTTTGGCAGTAGCGTTTCTTCCTAACAGTATTTTAGTGCCTAGATGACAAGCTATATTTTATCCATATAATGTTTAATTTAATAAGGCAAAATGTGATTATTTGGGTTAATTAGAGCATGTAAGAGCTCTGCATGTATGCACTTTTGATAGTCACTTTTAAACGCGTGCTTATATCTATTGATTTATAAATATTTGAGGTATATTTATGCAAATTTGATATACTAGCAATGCAAGGCATTATAGATCATTTGCAAGAGTGTTGTGGTGTGAATTCACATTTAGGCAGTGAGCAGCATTCATTAAATGTCCGTGCTTCAGCTGTGTGCTTGCAGGGTGGTATTTTTTCCTGTTAGGCTTAGCTATTAAATCCATTGTAAAATACTGCAGAGTTGTATCTCAGCCTTTTTAAGTGATCACTTGACTCCAGTGACTGTTTGGTATGGAAGCTATAGTCAAAATATGTCTATTTAAAACAGATGTAGTCATTAGGAGGCCCTCCAAACTGTGCTTCTCAGCTTCTTCTGAGTCAAACTTCTTCTAGGTCAAACCATCTCCTAAGCAGGTTCAGAGACAGATGATTATCCCTGGTCCCCCACATGTCAAGTGTAACCACACTGCTGCATTGACAAGGGGCTAGTGCCATAAAAATAGGACTCATTACTTAGTTATCAGACAAGTTTGTTGCCATTCATGCTCCTCATTCTGTCTCACTCGTGCTATTTAAATGTAGAGCTAAAAATGAATATTAGCTCTTGCTTATCAATAGGCACAGTAAGGAATTTTACTGCCCCGAATGCTGCCCAGGGTTAGCTTTGGATGGCTATTTGTTGCACCACATTGCAACAGCCTAGACAGAATGCCACAGGGAAGGTCCTTGGGGCCACTGCGATCCCAGAGAAGCTGAATGCCAGTGCCCAGGGTGAATTTAACTGTGGCATGATGAGCAGGAGGAGTGGGCTGTAATAATCTTGTGTGAGAGTGAGAAAGAGCAGAGCCTGAGCAGGGCCTTGCCAGCAACAGAAAAGATTGCTTTCCAGACTGCCCCAGCCACGACCTCAGGATAGGGATTTCTGACTGACCCTGTGCCATGAAGCATTAAAAACACAACAAAATGATCCACTGGGCTCTCACTTCTTGACCTCTCTGTGAGCACAGGAGCTTTTCTAGCTCTCACTGAGAGAATGATATCATTTCTGTAGTTATCTTTACAGCTTTCAGACTGAGTTTGTCACCTGCTTAAACAGAGCTGTGGCAACCACTATCATTTCTTCCGGTTATTTTCTTGTTTTAGTCCTTGCGCTTCTGTCATTTGTTGATGGGCCAGAATAATGTGAAATTACCCATCTGATTTCAGTTGTCTTTTCCTAGTTTGTCATTCTGTTCAGATATTGGGGGAGTTGCTGCCATTGTGCACAGAGAGCAGACAAAAAAGGGACAGTTTTTCATGGGGAATGGACTTGGTGCTCTACAAAATCTCCCAGTCCCTCAGACCCTGTCACAGAAATCACCCCCTTGTCTAAGTGTCTGGCATCACAAGGGAACAAAAGCAGTAAATCTGGGTTTGGATATAGGTCTGGGTAGAGTTGTGTCATCTTCCCAAAGCATCTCTGTAGGAAAAGCTCTGCATGATACAAACAGGTGTTGCCACCTGCAAACGGGTGGTACAGGTGTGTTCCTGGTGCTACAGGGCAGGGTCTGGAGGGCATTCTCCATCACCAAGTAAAGCAAACGGTGTGTGTTGAAGCCAAAGCCACCACTGCAGCAGAGTTTCAGCAGTGAGGCAATTTGGGTTGCATCCCTGTATTGACTTTAGAGTTTGTCAGCATCACCCTGCTGCCTGCATGCTGCCCATATTACAGTTACTCTGTTCTGCTCTGATATGGAACATTATGATCAGCCTCTGGACGCTCCTAAGTTAAGGCAGATCATCTTTTCCTCCTAAGAAACCTCCAGAACCCAGCTGCAGCCACAAAGCTGCTATCAAATGCAAGCTGGCCGCAGTTCAGAATTGGGGCCAATATTTTTAACAGCATGAAATTTTGTTGTAGGCCCTCTGGAAGGATTCTGTATATGAAACACTGAACTGGAGAAAAATCAAGGCTGAAATCCCCTGTGTGGAAAAACAGGTGAAGAAAAGGTTGGTTACGTTTGAGAAGGGGCATGCATCTCTCATATGTATTACAGATGGAGTCTGATGACATTGATTTGGAAGAGGTGTACCTTTCTTTACTGTTGCCTTATGTTCACAAATGCATTATAATGCCATGACCTCTTTTGTCTGAGTTGGCACCAGTGGAACATACCGACCATACCACTCTCATCAACATAATCAGAAAATAACTTGATATTTTATGTTAGTAATTAAATCATAAGCTCTACCCACTTTGTATGGGCCTGAACTTCTACATGTACTTTCATACTGCCACTGGTGGCTCTTTGTTTGCATTACAGCAGCCTGAGAGTAAACGAAAGGCAAGATCCAAGATAGGAAGGCAAATTGGTTTTGCAAACATGGCAAAGAAAGTGTGTGAAATCAAATGCCAATGTTAATGCAAGACATCTGCTCTCTGTTCCAGTTCTGAGCGAAGTAATCCAGTCCTAATTATACACTGCTGTGTCCTCTACCAGCTAAGGAGAATGGTGCAGTCATTCTTAGTACTGGTATATAAATTTCTTTTTGGATCTGATAGATACATTAGATGCAGGGGAGGCTTTTCATTTTTTGGCTGTCAGTTGATTTGGGTAGCACAAAGAGAGGGGAGGAGAAAGGTTGCAGCAGGAAAAGATCAAAATCTTCCAAAAAGGACTCTGCTCCTAGAATAAAAATTTTTCCTAGAGAACTTTCCCTGCAGACCTCAATCAATATTATTCTCATCTGAGTGCACATATTATTCATTAAGAAATATTGGCAAGATGTGCACTATAGTGTATGCCTTCATTAGAGCCTCCACCTGCCTGCTTTTATCAGAACATCTTCCCTAACTTTCATCTTCATTGAACTTGTTCCTGTGTTTGGATTCAGAGAGAAATCCTGTAATTTCACAGGATGGATTTATTTTAAAACAAACAAACAAACACCAAAATATCCATCTCTTTGGTTTGTGTATGTTTTCTTGTCTTACACGTTATTGAATCAAGAAGATTATCACCATTAGATTCAGACTAAACTGGATGCTGATGAATTCATGTGCAAAACACAGCCCAGTGCAACAGACCCTCCCTGACATGGGAATAGCTGGAATTCCTCTGTTGTGTGTTCAGCTGCCATACCGCATCCTTTGTGTGCACCTACTGCTCCTGTGCCAGCAGCCATCTTCCTATGGAATCAACATTTTTAGATGATATATTGTTAGAATGATGTTATGAAGACCTGGCAAACGTCATCCACGCCAAGTAGAGGCAGAGGAAGCCACAAAACATAGGGGACACTGACAGTGTCTTAGGGTATTGTTATCACAAAGCAACATCAGCCTGACATTGCATTTTATCCTTTCATGTGTTTCCATCTCCAACTATTGTGTCAATTTTGCCTGGTCTCTTTAGTGCAAGGCAGTGAAGATAGAAACCATCTTATTGAAGAAGGACACTGGGATTTTTGGACAATATGTTGTGGTCTAGCTCCATGGCTGGGACCTCTGTGTGCTGCTGCAGATTAAAGAAAAACTGATAGTAAGAGATTATGAAAAGGCAGCTCCATGGCTCTGTCTCTTTTCACCCATCTCACATTTGATTAGTCTCTGCTTGACATCAGGCTGGGAGCAATAAGCTCTGATCATAACAGAGTATGTGGCAACAAGCCCGAGAGCTCCCTGTGTCACTCCAGAACCAGACCCTGTCTCACTGGATTCCTCCATGAAACAACTGAGGCAGATGTACAGATGCCAGATTTGTCTCTCGCGTCTACCTACTGCACCCACCAAGATAAGGAATAAAAGGCAGGACTTATTACTGCAGGAGAACATTGCAGTAGCAATGAACTTTGAAGTAAAGAAGAATGTACAGAAAAGTCAATTATTGATCCAGATGAAAGTGAAGGATATTATAAAAACACTGTCACTAGAGTTTGCTCATAAGTTTGGGGGTGTTGTTTTTTTTTTTTTGTTGGGGTATGTGTTTTAAGGATTCTTTTCCACATACTTTAAAGACACTCTGCACAGGCACTGCTATGTGAAGAGGTGGCAGAGTCCAAGTCCATGTGCTGGTTTGCTCAGAAAGGTTGGGCTAAAGGTGCATTCCTGAACTTTTGCTGAACTTCAGTTTGATATGGATTGAAATCTTAAATCACTGTTGAAACCTGATGGACCATATGAGTGGAAGAACACATCTCACTTGAGCCTGGGAGAGTTTTGAGAGGTGGAAGGAGAAAGAAGGCTTCTATTGGGAAAGCATCTCCTCTATTTATGCTTTTCCCAGGGAAATCCAGCCTGTCCCAGCTCCTAGTCTGGGCCTCCTCTAAAGCTGTTCACTTGGGTCCTTAGACCTGCCCTTCTCCCCCCCTGTATTGGTACTGGAGAGATGCTGGCAGCTCTGCAGTGTGTCACACCCAGCCTGATCCCCCAGCAGTTTATACCCATTCACAAAACCTTCCTGATGCCACTTTGCCATGCAGAGAAACTTCATGGAGTTCCTTGCAGCTGAGCTGTTCTGGACATGAGAGGTGCAGAATCTGCCCATTAAACTTCTTATGAAACAAGAAACAGACCAAAAATTTAGGTGTTGCTACTTTTATTTTTGAAAAAAATAATTCTTTTTAACTTTTTGCTATAGAGAGGAGAGGCAAAACTTCTGAATAACTAATTTATCCACTGTAAATTTCTCTAAAAGGTCCTTACAGATTGTAAAGCCTAATGGCTTAAAGTTCCAGCCTTATATCACAGTGGCAAAGAACTCATTCCCTAGAGGTTTTATTTTTGAAGCTTTGCCATTTTCTTCTATCAAAGGAAATGCTGTATTTTTAATACACAATTTTCTTTTTTAAAGGATAGCCTATATTTATGAAAATATTTAGCATTCATTTCACACAAAACATAGTAACAGAATCGAGTGATTTATTTTCACAATGCATAGGCAGAGAAGTAGAGCAAGCCAGAGTTTAGAGATAATTGAGGTCTGTAGATCTCAGGTATGTATTTAAGCGGTCTTTTGAACTGCCACCCGTGTTCTGTGTGAACATAACTTTTCAGAGCACTTGTGATTTTCCTCCTTTACAGGGCTGCTGAATTGAGGTATGAGGTCAGGCCCATGGTCACTCTCTTCTGACACCAGCAGGGTAAGTGCAAGTGATTCTGAAATGGGTAAAAATACAGAGATGTTTTGTAGCTAATTTCGTACAGACCTGTGCAAATTGTCTCGGTTATTTGTGTGAATTCAAAAAATAAAACCCCCCTGTCAAACTGGCAGATAAAAGTCTCATCTGCTGAGAAATCTGACTTTGAAAACAACTGCTAAATTCACCATGTGCACGGTAGTCTTTGGTACGGCCTGGTGCTGCTTCACTGTGGGATTCTGACTGGCACACGTGACTTAATCACCTTCACTTCTATTTTGAATTTTTTTTTAATCCTGTCAGCTGAAAGATAAAATAAAAAAACATATTAACCTCCCTGATGAAGCTTTATAATTCCCAACACTGAAACATTAACCAAGTCCTTAATTAAGAGAGACTGAAAGTAGAAGAATGCTTTTATGTCATTAGCTGGTTTTTGCTCCAGTCATCTGCCTCATTCAAGCATAGGATAATATGAAACCTCACGGGTCTGCTAAAGGCTTGACTTAAGTATATTGCGGACTTTGCAATTTAACAAGAATGGGGCGTTGTTCTCAAGAAACTTCATTTTCCCTTGTCTGTGCTCAAGTGAAAAAGAAAAAAGTAAGAGCACCTAGTGAGCAAGAGCCTCAAGTTAGATGCAGAGGTCTGAGCCCTAGCCCTTACTGCACAAAGGTGTGTTTATTCCTGCATGCCTCTTCCCTCGTGCACCAGGAATAGCAGGAATTACTATTGGACCAGAAACTTTCCTAGGCAGAGCACAGCTGCTCTCTTTTTTCTGTGGTTTCCACAGTATTGAGCGTGATGGCTTCTCAGAACTGCCTAGCCAGGGAGCGCGTGAGGCACCATAATTGAATGGAAACCAGTGCACATCAATGATGAACCGGCACCTCAGCAACGGTGTTGTCTGTTCCTCCTCCAGCAGCGAGCTGTTTTAGTGCTTTGTTCCAGAGAACCGAGGGCTGGGGAGCTGAGGCTTATTCCCAGACACTGATCCGTGTCAAGTTTTCCCAGTAACTCGTTATGGGGCTGGTTGCCTACACGAGCGCTTTTTAAAGCAGTAATCTAGCTGTTCCTCTCTTGTGTCAAGGTACTGGAAAAAATAAGTGTGGTAAAATTCTTTGTATGAGACTTTTAATCTACTGGGTGAAGGAGGCTCAAAAATTACTGAAACTTTCTCACTCCTCTGAAATTACTCACTGAGCAGATGTAATGGGAACACACGCAGGACAATGCTTCACCACACTAGAAAAAGTAATTTACGTAGAGTGGGGACCTTTACACTGGGGTTTGTCTCTTCACCTTATTAAAGTTGTAAACCTAAAAATCCCTGTGACTGTAACTGCGGGATTGCAGCAGACTGTTCAAACTGCAGGATGTGTGTTTGGGAATGGAATGTTTTGGTGGTTTTGGCATTATTTTTCTCCCCTTGTGTGACGCTTTCTCATGCTACTACACACGTGCAAAACTCTCTCTTGCTTTTTCCCTCCAGGTCTCTTTCATGCCCAGTGACCCCACCTCTCTCAGCTCAAGCATGAGCATCCCTTCCGAAGAACAATACCAAAGTCAGTCTCTGTTTCCTCAGTTTCTTCCTGTTCTACCCTTGGCATCCCAACAGTCACCTTGAGCTCCAGCGTATGCAGACAAACTTCTGCCACTCAGTAAGTCTGTGTTTAGACAAAACCACACCCCCCCTGTGGCAAGCTCAGAATTAAGGCTTAAGATTTGCGTACCAAGATCCTGAAATTCTGGCTTTGCACCCAAAAGTCTCCTTGGCCCAGTGAGAAAAGGAATGGGCTGTAGGACTAAAAGCACGCTCAGAAATGAGTTGATGCACGATGTTCTCCAGGGTCAGTATTATTCAAGTGTTGCTGTGTTCTTTCAAAGGAGAAAAAAAAAAAAAAGATTCATGGAGTTAGAAGGACCAAGTTCCTGTGGGTGCAGTATGTGCCACAGAGTGGAAATTAAAAACCAGAGAATTAACAGGGTTTGTTGTGTTACAAAGCTGAAAGCATTTTTATCCTTATATGTGTGTACTCACATAAAAACATACTGCACTAATGAAACACAACTTTATGTTCCCAGTCACATTTATTGTTTGTTGCCTTAGCTATGGGTTTGTTTGGTTTATTGTAGGGATGAAGAGGAGATGCTTGTGGGGTTTTTGACCCCTCTTGGCTGTAGGTGATGTGTACAAGGTGTGCCTTAAAGAGAGTGGGGAGAGTTGCCAAAGAGGCAAGTTTAATAATGGGTATCTTGACAGGCGTGAATGTGAACATGGGGAACTGAGGACACGACAGTTCCCATGAGATGATCTCCCCTAAAAGATGATCGTCCCATGAGCACTATCTCCCCTAAAAGATTTTCAAAAATTGTCTGGCTCCCCTCAAGGAGAACAAGCCTGAAGAAAAGTCCAAAAAAAGGCAACATGGTTGGACCTAAATAAAAGCTAATAGATGAGCTGAGCTAATATTAGTTTCCTGATATATAAAGCCAAATGGATTAATGGATCAGCTCATGCATTGCCTAAGGAAACAAAAAGAAAATCTTCAATACTTCTGTGCACATTGAGGACATGAACAATAAAGGTCTTTAGAAAGTAAAAACCTAATTTGGGGGAATCAATTACTACTTCTTTTTTTCTTACCTTTTTTTTTTTATTAAAAGGAAGTTCACAGAGAGGTAAAACTTGGGTAACATGCCAGCCAGAAGTCATGCGTCTCAGACACCACAATGATGGTCGATCTCGGTTTGCATCAGTCTTGCCCAGGCTCTTTTTAGCATTCCAGCTTCAGCTAATGGAAATCAAGCCCATTATGGTAAACGTAGGAAGCAAGTACATTAATAGTGGGCACTGACATTAATTCAAATGGTAAACAACTCAGAACTGTTCCCAGTACATACTAGATTATGTATCATCTTACCTGCTGCTTCAGAGGGCTACTCCTTTCACGGGTTTTTAAAGCACAGAAGATTGTCTGCCACGGAGTTTTCTGCTTTACTAAACTATTTTCAAATTCTGCTTTGCTCCCCATCAGTCCCATATACTTTTTTCTTTTAGGTTTTGGATGTGAGCACTTTCACTCCAGAACTGACACCATTGCAATGCCAATCTGTTCCTTACTTTAAAAACAGAGAGGCAGACGGGGCAAGTTTAGCGAAGGCAAGATGTGGGGAAAAATCTAAAGCGAAGGTGGAAAGAAAAATTGAGCTTATTTATACAGTAACATGTGTGTTAGAGTAATGCCTCCCTTCCTCGGCTATACGCTCCCCCATCTTCTCTCTCACACACGTATATACACACACACTTTAACTGTGCTTTTGTGTTTTGTCAGAATTAATGAGAAAAGTTCCCTTGCCCTAGGGGTAATTAGTGTCCTTGGAGTTAAATAAGCTAATACTTAGACACCTCTGGCACAGGCAATTATGTTTGTGTATTGAATAATTGATTCAAAGAGGGGGGGAAGGGGCTGCTAATCAGATCTGAGCATAATGAATTGATTTAATTAACAGGGGAATCTGAGGGTCCCTGGGAAATGTGTGCATTTATTCAGCAGCAGGAGAGAGTGCAAAGCACATAAATTGAGAGAGAGAGCGAGCGAGCGAGGCAGGCGGCAAGTGCTTTTGCTTTCAGTGATAGGTTCACATCTTTCCTCCCTCCCACCCCCCCCTTCCTTTGAATATAATTTTAGATTTAGAGTGAAATCAAGAGAAAAGCACTCTAGAAGCCTGGAAAGCTCTTGCAGTAGCAACAGCAAAGGGGAGAGAGGTTGTGAGCGATCACACGCGATTACATTAAGACAATTTTTGACAGCGCAGGTCGGGGAAGGACGGAGCAGGGGGAGCAGCCCCCGATATTGGTCCTCCCTTACCTTTTTCCTCTCCCCCATCCCTCCCTTCTTCTTTGATCCCTAAACTGGCCCTCGAGCTGCAGCGGCGGGGCCGGGGGCGAGGCGGCTGGTGCAGCAGCCCGGCTCCAGCTNTCTGACACCCGCAGCCCCGGCACCGGGCCGCCATCAGCGCCGGTGGCCTCAGCGTGTGTCCCCGCCGGGCCACCTCCGGTGGCTCCCGAGGCCGCGGGTGCCCGAACGCCGCCCCGCGCTCCCACTGCGGGCAGGGCGGCCCTGCGTGCTCGTGTAAATGGCCACAGAACATCCCCGTGTCGGGCTGGCGGGGGCTCCAACTCGGAAAAGTGGATGCCAGGCTCAAGAGACAAGTGGGAGATGCTCTCCTTCGCTGTTTTCTTTTTTCTTTTTTTTTTAATTTTCCCCCCTCTACCTCTTTTCCCTCCCTTTCCCCTGTTCTTTTGATCTGGAGTTTCTGCCTCAGAACGGGGGGAGTCCGCCCGCCGCGATACCGCCGAGTGGGACGGGGCACGAAGAGCAATCCCGGGCTGGCTTGTGCAAGCGGCCGTGTGGGAGGGGGCCGAAGCGCTGACAACCACAAGGTTAAATGCTCACTGCCCCAGAGAGGTGCGTGGGGAGGGAGCTCGCTGCACGCTCGTCACATGCCTCTGGGCCCTTGGAGAATCCCTCTCCCAGCATCTTTTTTTCCTGCAGTTTCTTGAAGCCTTCTGAAGTAAACTGATGTAGTGTTATTAATGGGGTCTGTAGTGCTCCAGTGGAAAGCGCGTGTGTTGGAGAAGAGGGAATGAACTTACCTAACTGGTCAGGGAGAGATACCAATAGAAAGACTTTTCTCATCCCTCGCCCCCTGTGCACTAAGGTAAAAAGGTTAAGTAATGACTGAGGAATTAAACACGGGTCATTTCTTATGGGTGTGTGGAACAAGGTTTGTGTTTCTCTCCGACCTCACTTTCAGGGGTGACCTGCGTTGCAAGAGTCTCCTGAATTTTGCTCAGCTGCTGGAGGAAAAGAGAGGAAGGGCTCTTAACATCTCTATTAATACCCCATAATAATAATAACCAGGTGATGTCTTCATCCCGGTGACTCTCTGTCAGGGGGTGCCTGCCAACCTGTGTCTGTTTCCCTGTGATTGACAGGCTGCCAGCAGGATGCTGCCTCCCTTGCAGGGGCGAGAGGCACAGGTGAGCTGCGAGGAGAGACCGAGATCTGAAGAGGGTTTCCTAATAGGGGTGTTTGGGCTCTTTCAAGTGTCACAGACACACTCATTAAACACAAGGAGCTCGGGGCTGGTGTGGTGCTGCTGTAAGGAAATGAAACTAGAACCATTGATTATCCAGACAGTTCTCAACAGCCTCCTTCCAGGAGATCTCATGAGCGGCTGTATAAAAGGGAATAATGGTGGTAGATGGGAGAGGTAAAGAGGAAATTAGCATGGGGTGCACTTAAAAAAGGAGCAAAGTAGGAAACAAACCCCTGATGAGAGGGATGTGAAGCAACAAGGTGTGGTAATGCCTAGGAATCTCCTGTGCTGTTGATGGAGTAGTTATGCTCGAGGAGAAATTATGGTCACTTTTTAAAGGTGCACTGGAGAAATGGGGGATAGGAGGTGAGACTCAGAGAAGAAACTCTGTTTATGAAGAGGTCATTTTACCTTTGTAAGTTTCTTTCTGCCTGATTCAAATGGGCTCCACTTGCCCGCTCATCTGTGAATGTTAAAAGGGGATGCTGGACCCGCATAGGTTACAAATGGACTAAAATGTAAGCTTTTTGCTAACTAAACCAATTCCTTTTGAAATCAAGCTTGAATGAGCTTGTTAATAAAAATGGGTCTGTTTTACTCCCATAAATGGCCTTTTTTTTTTCCTTTTATTTTTCTTTTTCCCAGAAGCCAGTCTGATTTTCACCATCTAAAAATCCCAGCATTGTGGCTACTATCCAATTCTCCCCTTGGTTTAAGAGGCTTTGCCATGTAGGGTTTTTCTTTGAGGGGTTTTCTTCTTTTGAGGTCTCTGGCAGCAGTGGAGGTATTCATAGTTAGTACTGCACAGAGAAGGCAGGATTTCAGGATTACCCCTCCCTGAAGTCCTGGTGCATCGCAAGGAGGACACTTGCTGCCTTGTAGATATGTGCCCCTTGCTTTTGCATCCCTGAAGGCTACTTGGGAAGCTGGGCCATGGCCATTGGCCTCAGAGGCAGCTGCCCACTCTTTCAGCTCGGGGCCTTGGGGGTGTGTGCCAGCCCCAGTGTGACACCAGGATCGCCCCAGCGGAGCTATAACTGCGGATTTGTGCTTCCACTCCGCGTTTGCGAGCAAAAAGCTTCCTTGGCAAGCACGCTCTGTGGCGCCGAGAAGTAGTGGAGACTCAGTAATACTTTTCTGTGGGTCTTCACAGATATCATTGAGGATGAAGGGGCAGACTGAAAAAATAACAACAGTAATAATGTTTTTGACTTGATGTGTTGTGGCATCACGTCAAGTTATGTCAGGGAGGTAACAGCATTTTGTGTGTTTGAAGTGACATAATATAGCTTGACTGATGCAACATGACTCGATATCAGAAAATACTGGTTCACAGTGGAACTTTGGCAGGTATCTTCCCCGAACAAACATTAGGAACTGAAAGAAGAGGGATGAGAGGGGTGGAGGGGAGAAAGGTTGAGAGAGAAAAACTTCAAGGCTCGTATTTTAGTCAGTTCCACTGCGTAAGTCACGGCAGAATTTGCTGTGGGCAAGCCAACCTACGCACCGTGCAGCGCATTTATAAATTTTGAGATAATGAGTTAAGATATTTCTCAAATACATAAATGTTTTGATTGCAAAGACCAGATTTCTGCTTAAAAAAGTAAACTGACATCAGGTAGCATGATTAATTCCAACAGATTGTGTTAATTGTAGTTGACTTAAATTGCTGTACAAATGTGTTGGGGGTTAGAAAACTTTTATTTTTAATTGTTGGTGCGTGAAATGAGTGAGCAGATAAAGTGTTTAAAAAAATCTGTTTGCACAGGGAGTAATCCAGCCTCTATGACATGATGGAGCAGTAAAGGAATAAAATGTACATCGATCCGGTACTGCGTATTTTTTCATGAGTGCATTATGTCTGCTAGTTTGTTCTGCTGCAGAAGTCAGCTGTGACAGACAATGGCTAACTTCATTTCTATCAAAACCCTGCCTTTCTTGTAGTTACCAAATAGTGGAAGTTGAAATGTACCATATATTTTGGGGTAAATCTGTGCTTTTTGAAGGTGACAGGGTTGAAAAGTACGCAGACAGAAAGATGGAACATTTTTGGAGTTCACCGTTTTCTAATGGAGGCCAATAGTATATTGAAAGTATTAAAGTGCCTCAAATCTAGAAAAGCCTGTGGTTTTGTTAGTTTTTGCATGGATGCTTTTAACTATTAGACTTTAATCTTTGGGTTAAAGTCCTCGTCCTTTTTAGCTTGTGACACTTCCTGAAAGAAAGTGATTATTTATGGTGGTTGCACTCTTACGCTAAAATACATATTCAACACTTGCAAACTAGTATCACTAGGAAACAGGAGTTGTTGGAAGCACTAGATGAAAACAGTTCAATGCAAAACGATACATTTAACATCAAATATTCTCAAGGACTGTTAGGATTAAGTATTGTGAATGAAGGGGGAAGGAAAAGCCACTTCAGCTGGGGATAAGGAATCTAATTAAAAATCGGTATTAAGGATATATAACTTGAGCCTGCTATCATGCTCTTTAGAGTACTGTTGTATCACTTGTAAGGGGGAGGAAGAAGTATCATTAAAGCAGAAATGAAATGTTTTCTCAGATTAAAAGACCGAGATGAGTGAAACGGTGCTGTTGATCTTGGTAGCAAAGCATCTGATCCCACAATCTTTCCGAGAGCCATTGGAGACAACAGATGACTTGTCTGAAAAAGGATTGAGAGACGCAGGATTTAGGATAAAAGACATGGGCCCCCAGCTTGTCACTTTATATTTGGGCATTGATGGCATTTTTGAAAAGTGGAGCAAACCTGTAAGGGCTTGTACCACATTTGATTAAGGTAAATTCATTTTAATATCGGCCTGGTGAAAATGGAGCCGCATTCTCTGGAGCAGACCCTGAAACTAACACCGACATGTGAAAACAAACCCAAAATGTTTGTGCAGAAAATTAGTATCAAGTTTTAGGTCACCAGAGATGTGTGAAATGTAGCTGGGAGCAGCGGGGCTGGTGTAACGCAGCCGGCATCAGCTGCGCAGAGTTCTGCGCCTCTGACCTGCCCGAGCTGCTGTGCGGTGTCAAACAAAATCCCCGCTCGCAGGGAGCAGAGCTGGAGCATCCCCCGTGCCCTGGCCCCGCAGAGGACAAAGAGGCGGCGGCGCAGGTGGCCCCGCGGCCGGCGGCACCTGGGCGGGGGCCGGGCGGGCTGCAGGTGGTGCTGCTGAGCCGGGAAGCTGCGCTCCGCCAGGAATCCCCGGCAGGAGCACGAGAGGGGGCCCTGCGAAACGCGTGCATTTATTCATTGCAAGTGTGCAAGGCTCACCAATTGAGAGGCAGAGGCAGCACTAGTCGGGCTTAGGTATTCTACCCTCTCTGAATAGAATTTCGGATTTAGATTCAGCTTAAATCCAAAGGGAAAACACTTTATAAGGCTGAAAGCTGTGTAGTTGCAACAGCCAGGGTTATGAGCTATCAAAGGCAATTACATTAAAATAGATTATACTGTGTAAATTGAGCCATTTAGAAGGTGAGAACCAAAGAAACAGCTCTGATCCCCCTTCTCTCTAAATTGCAGTTTTAGTTCCTTGCAATTCTGAGGCACAAAAGTAGGTGAGACTGCTTTTGTATCTGCAAAGTGCTTTATTTCTGAGTGTAATTCTAACTGAGTGCAATCTAGGTTAAAAGCTGGACAACTGGGTAATTAGAGCTCACTTGCTGCTAAAGGACGATCAGCTGTACCGTAGCTCATTTGTGTTCCCAGAGACTTGTTCTCCTCTCCCCTGAGCGGAGGCTGCTGGAGAAGAAGCATCTGTGCCCGGACTTTTCTTGATTGCGGAGATGATGGTGTTGGACAAGGAGGACGGTAGGTGGGCTGAGATTGTGTAAGCCTGTGCTTGGTGTCTTCTTTGTGCTGCTAATGTAGAAATAAATAGTTTTGAAACAGATGTGCGCTGTGCATTTCAGAGTGTTCTGCTCTGAGATTCTGATGTTTTTCTCTTGTGTAGGTAAAAGCATGCTTGCCCTTTATTTTTTTTTTCTCTTCTCTGACATGATCGGACAGCCAAGAAGGGTTTACTCCAGGCTCTGTTTGCTGAAGGACATAGCAGAAACAGCTTGATTTTTTTTTTTTTTAATATCTATGTACATTTTTCTTTCTGCAAGTTACTCTAATATATCCATTTTAGCCTGGTTTTCTTAACAGCTTTTATTGTAAATCTAATTTTGAGATTTTCTTTCCTTTTCATTGTGTGCCATTTAGGTCTCTTTAATGTGTGCCTTTAATATCTATTTCTCACAGCTTTTCTTCGTAGCTATAAACATAATGACAATAAGCTAATAAGCTGCTGTGGCAAAAAAAAACAAACAAACATTGGTTTATTCTATGAATTTACTCCCTTCTCTTAATGGCAGAAGCAGAGGTTCATTTGGGAAGTAATTTCATGAATGAAGCTGAAGGAGAGCTTGACTTGTTCTAGGACTTCACGTATACTTATTTTTTAAGCTGATTAGTCCTTATCAAGGATGCTTAAGGGGGAGCAAATTGATGTGAGGAGTATCAGACAGTGTTAGTGAGTAGCCTGGATGACCTGATGCTATCTTTTGCACGTTGCCTACCAGGGTGTGCAACTTAACTGCTCAGTCATCAGTAGTTTCTGGGACGAAGGTGGTAAGTCCAATCAGAACTTTTTAATTAAGGTTTGTTTTTTTTCCTAAGGCTGCTTTTTGGCTTAGGTCTTCCCTCATAGCTCGTACACTGAGAGCAAGGATTAAAACTGAGGCAGAGCAGAATCTTCGGTAGCCATCCACACGGACTTCCATCGATGGCGCTGCCTCTTGCCAAGGACCTCCACCTTGGAGGCACTTCGAGCATGGAAAGTGGGAACTGCATCCTAACTTCTAACAGGCATTTCTACCTATTATCTCCTTATTTCATTCTACCTTTATAAATGGATGAAGTGTGCCATGTAATGGATTTCCCCAATCTTTTAAAATTTGTTTCAGAAATCTCTTTAAGTGTTAAAAAGAAAAAGTCATAGCATAGGCTGTTGCCATTTGAAAGTAGGAGAAATTGCTGAATATTTGTAAGACTGTAGACAGGAAATAGCTTTTCACTGGAAGCAAAAGAGCTTGGAGAAATTGGAAGTTGGGCATTTTGGCAGTAGCATTGATTCTACTTGAATATATGTATTGCTTTTTAAAATATTTATGAGAAAAATAACTTGTAATTCAAAGTCACTTACTTTCCTGTGTCAGGGTCGTGCTAACCGTGTTTTGTGACTAGTACTGGAAGCTGCTTAGTGCTATTAATTTGAAATTATATGATTTTTATTCCACAACCCATATCTGTCTTCTAGCATTTTAAAACTGAATTAGTACTGCACTGGAGAATAATTAGGAAGGCTTGACTATTGAAAGACCAGAAGTCTTCTACTAAAGTTTCTTTTCCCTCTCTCCTTTCCTTGCCTCCCCAAAAAAATGGACTATTTTAGACCTAGCATTTTGAGGTCTTATCTCATTATAAGTTTGATTTCTAAAAATCTCAGTCTGGTAAGTTCATGCATGTAGAATTTGAATCTAGTTTCTGGGATGGCATGTGAGGTTTTGTTTCATGAAGCATTTGGGACAATGAAAAAATGTGGACTTTTCACAAAGCCTTGACACCTTTAAAATATGAGACCAGGCAGAAATGCATCATTATCTGTGCCCTCTTGTATGTAGATTCAGTCATATTTGAACTAAGAGTTGGCCAATGTGAGATCAAAGTCCGTGTATAAGTTGTCATGCCCGTCTGAAATTATTCCGCGCTAATTAAGTTGGCATCCCAAAACTGCAAAATAATCTTATTCGGGGGGGGAAAAATAAATCATGGGCTTTATATCTGTTAAGATCTCCTAAGTTCCTTTGTTAACACAGTAGAACTTTAAAAAAAAAAAAAAAAGAGTAGATGTGGAGCATCTGTTACACATCTTCTAGATCAGCTTTGCAGTTGACTGGCCTGTGGATGAAAGACACACTAAGTGCTTGAGTATTGCTTATGCTGGGAAAACAAATGAAGCTAACAGGGTTTCAAAGGCTTTGAAGCAGTGTCACTCTCAGAGGTGTTCAGTTGTTTTCTTTGGCAATATAAGTTGAAGCGAGCTAGTTTACTTTATTAGAGGCATAAGGCTATTCTTGTAACGTTCCTCTGACTAAGATGAATTTGGCTGACTGACCTTATTTCTTTCTGGACCACACGTGTTGTGCTGGGTTTGGGTTTTTTGGGGGCTTTTTCCCCTCCTTAGGATTTGTCTCTTTTAAAGGACGGCAGTATTTTCTGTATTTTGTTAAATCTCCCTTTTCAATTTGTGCTTCCCCACAGAACTTTGTTCTGCTATGATGGAGCAATGCAAATCAAGTAGAATAGCCCAAATTAATTCTTCACATTGGCGGCAGTATGATTGCCTGCATGGAATCAATAATGCATCATAGAGGGATCAAATTTTGGAGTATAATGTGTGAATAATGCTTGACACAAAACAAAAATTCAGTCATCATAATAGCAATTAGGAAAAAGCTGCAGCTTATCCCAGCTGTAATCTCTGCTAACAATGAAGCACAGCCTGGTAATCAGCATGTATGGTATGAAATGCACTAATAGAAATCACGGCTCTTTGTTATGTGTGTGTGGGGTGAAAGTTTCCTTTTCAGCTAACTTGTGCTGTGTTAACCAGACATAGCATCCTTCAACCAAATTGTGGAGTGTGTGTGCACTTGTAAAAACACTGATCAGCTGTGTGTTCATCCCGATGTTTGCATAGGCAGGAGCACCCCAAATCATGGATCCTTTGTGTTTTCGAGCAGAACTCTGATTAAACAGATCACAAGAGTAGGCTGAGTAAATAACACATCAGAGGACTCCATTAAACGTGTACCTTGGTTTTATATAGAAAGAAAATTTCATATTTTCTTCAAAAATGAAAAGAAAAACATGGATACTCAGTGGTTGTGTGCATTGGGGTTGGAGAATGGGTCTTAGGTTGATGGGGAGGTGTTTAGGACAATGAATATTAGGTAATTTGAAACTGGATTAGTAGCAGCAGTTGGGTCCCCTGTTGTGTGAGAGCCCGTCTTTCCCCACACAGAAGGTAAAACCAGCAGCATTTGGAATTAGAAAAGCAGAGAAATGGATTGTGTAATGGCAGTGACAGGAATTGTGCCACAGCGCCCTGGTCAGGACAGCAGAGCTGTGGGCTGGCTTCACAAGGGAGTATGCCAGCTGCCGTATGGAGGTACCTATAGATAGGTAGATGGATATGGAGAGACACCTATCTCCTGCAACATAGGTCCAAGCAATCCTGTTCTGTTGATAAAAGTCATTATACACACAAAAATAAAGCAGGTACAAATTGTGCCACGTAGGAGGAAGAGCTGTTCTGCGTGGTGCTGGTATGTTTTGTTTTCCTTTGAGAGTACCTTTCTCAGGGTACCTATTGAGGAGTCATGCAGAGAGAGAAGGGGAGATGGCACGGTGGCTTTTCCCTCATGTGTCGTAGAATTTGGCTTTTCTTCAGCCTAATATTCCTGAAGGTCTCTCTTTTTTTCCTGTGCCCCTCTACCATGGACCTTCTCCATGGTCCACTGCTGTCTAGCTTACCATGTATGAAGAATCTCTACACATCTTCCCAGACATCAGCTTATTCAAAGAATGATTGATAAAGGTCACCAAAGACCTTATTTCTGCCTGCTTAGCTGAGTTACCTGTTGGACTTTTGAGGGCTTGATCTTCACACATATGGCTTCGGTGTAATTTTGGTCTGGCTTTAGTTCATGACATAGTGTCCTTTTGTGACTCAGAAGTACAGCAGTGGATTAATATATTCATGAAAAGGAGATAAAAAGTTGTCAAAGAAGTATTCTGAATAAAATCAGAGCACATTCGGCAGCAGAACATGAGACTCAGTTTGGCCATAAAAGGACCAAAAAACCATTTGGACTCTTCCTCCAAAGCTGATCAAGTGTGGAGCTAGAGGGAGTTCTTCTTAGAGATTCCCTCTGCCCATGAAATGGCAAATATGGAAGCATGACAGAACCACAGGGTAGTAAAGTAATTGCCTAAACCTATTCAAGAAATTGAGGCTACTGTAGTTGGAGCACTGATAACCTAGATATCCATTTAAAGAAATCTCATCCTATGGGAAGAAGAGGAGTGAAAGGAGGTAGCAGGCCTAAGAGGAGCAAACTGCTTTGTATAGGAGTATGGCAGGCAATCAAATAGCTCCTAGTGTTTGTTCAGACCAGACAGCTGAAGGATCTGTGTAGGATGTCATCATACTTCATTCCCAGATGCTGTTGACACGTGATAATTGTCTGGTTGACATAACAAGCGTTGAAACAGTGTAAGGACATTTTTCAGCTCGGGTAATAGGGTAAAAGAAGCAGCTTGTTCTTGGAAATCAGTTTGCTCTAATTTTGGTTTAATGCAGTAGAAAGTATACTTGATACCCTGGCAGCAGAACATAATTTGTCTTCTTTGGAGTTAGTGTAAAATTTTATTATCTTTAATAAATACAACGTGAACATGTCAGCTTGTTTGTCATAGTCATTCCAAAAATGCTCTCTTATGGTAGAATCTTTGGAAAAATTCCTTTTAAGAGCAGTGCATTATTAATAAAGTAATCCATTAGGTCTGGTGATAAAGGGTCACAACAGAGTCTGAAATACATTTCTTAAATGGTTAAGAAATTTATCATGGTTGGAGGATTAATTGATTTCATTTGGGGGCTTTCTTAAGGTTTTCAGGTGTTGTGTTTAGAGATGGTTTTATTCTCTTTGGAAATGTGCTTGCTGCTCCAAGTTTTGCTTCGCTGTCATTAGCATGAACTATTACATTTCTGCTAAAGGCAAACTGTTCTTTTAGCATTATGACTGATTGCATCTGTGAGGAGTCCTACTTAGGTAAAGAATATGAAAGTTTATGGCAAATAAGGTATTTTACTTGAAATCAATTCAAAATCAGAATAATGGTATCAAGCATTAAGTGTTGCAGTATAAGAATAAAGATGGCACTGCAGATGCTGCTAAATGCTGAACTATAAAACTCTAATGGGTCTATATCTTTTAAAAATTGGACAGAATTGTCATCATTTAGAATACATAGACATTGTTTTAAACCATATAGAAATCACTGCCCCCAACTTCAATAATGTGCGTAACTGTTGCCAGGGAATGATTTATTCAGTGAATGTAGCTCCTATTCACTGAAGACTTGGGGGTGGAGGGAAGAGCGTTTTAAAATGAAAGTTGTTCACTATTAGATTAACATAATTAAACCTATAGATGGTCTGAGAAAAATTCACCACAGCTACTGGTTTTTTAGTCCTCTGTGTGTGTGTTTTTTCTCTGTCTTCCAATGGAATGGCTCCCAAGCCCAAATTTCCAAGCACGATGTGGGGTGCTATCCCTGCAAACAGATGCTCAACTCTCCAATGAATGTTCTTGCAAACTACTTTCTACTTACATTGAGTATCAAAGCAGATAATGGATGCTCTTGTCCAAATTTAGAGGGTTTTTTAATTTCATTGAATATTTTCAAATTCTTTACGCCAATGTTCAGAGTTCATTGTGTGCTAATCAAACTCTGAAAGGGTGATTTGGGCGGTGAAAGTATTATTTGCCTTCTTTTTAAACTACTGATATCAACAGTTCTAGTTTCTCTTAAAGAAGAAGTAGATGATTGTTGCATATTCATGACTGAACTGCAGAGAACTTGGACCAGAATTAAACAATTAACCCTCTCGCCAATGTAAACATCCATTTGAGTAGAAGCCAGGGATGTTCCTACTTGGTTTATTATGGATCTGAGATATAGAAATGTATTCCGGAGGACTGTGTTTCTAATAAATAAAAAGGCATAATGAGAATGTAACTGGGAAGGAAGACAAAAGCAGCCATGCTTTAAATTGTTAATGATGGTGCCAGTGGCTGCAGCTTTACCACAGCTGTTTAAATTGATCAGCTAGTGAAAATGTTTTGTTTTGGCATTTTCCCTCCATGTGCAACTCTTTCGAAGGGACTTCTGGAAGGTTTTCAAAGGGGAATCATGATCTTTTTTTAAACTAGGCTTAGAGCACCACGGTTTCCAGTATTTTGGAATGCAGTATTTAAGGATGCAGTTCAGTTTTTCTTTTGTAAAGTTTTTGGCTGATGAGCCATTATTTCCCCTAGATTTCCTTTAGCACTTTTTTTAAATTTTATTTTTCTTTCCCCTCCACAAATACTGCAAATTACTCACTACCCATAAAAGCTGAGGCAACAGCACACTTCCTAGCTGTCTTTTTTTTTTTTTTCCTATCTCTATTTTACTGATGCTACTGAGCTTGGTCAGAAAAGCAGAAAGGGGCTATGTCGATTTGCTATGCATCTTTTGGTCAAGCATCCAGTGTGAAATTGTTCTGTAAAATGTACTTTTTCAGAGGGAACTCACTCCTAATTTATTTCCTGGTTGGCTCTACCTTGCAGCTGAAGTGGGTTAACCAATACCTCTTTATCACCTGTATCCTTTCCTTCTGTTCCAGAGAAATGGGTGTACGTTTCAAAAGGATGCAATCTCTTCAGGGCGGGTAGGGAGGAGAAGACTGGACTTTCTGTGTGTTGACAAGTGACATGATGGAGATGTTTGGGCAGAGGACTGGCTTGAGCTGGTGAGCCTCGGTGTCTGTTACAGAACATCTCCTGCCTTGAGCTCATGAGCAGACCTTCCTGGCACTCTTGGTGGCAGGTGACTCCTGGACAGGCCGTGCCTTAGATAATGTTGAGCAGCCAGGTTTCTGCATTAATGCGCTTGCAGTGAGGATGGGTACTGAACATTATTCAGAATCCATTATGTATTTATCCTTATACTCCTTTGTGGAAAATGATTTCTGTAAGTACCCTGTTACGGTTATGAAAGCCTAAATAAGCATCAGTCTCAAACCCTTTGACCTGTCTGCACAGAATGGAGATCTGTTTTGAAAAGGACTCCTTTATATCTGTTTTTACTCCATGCCCTTCCATTCATTTGCCTATACAAAGCAATAAAGGGTAAAACTAAAGTAACATAAATTGGTCTGTCTTCCTGAATCCATGTCTCGCTAATGTACCCAGATTAACTCAACTGTAAATTGTCTCCTTTGGATGTCGTGTCTTGCTAAAAGTTTCCTATATGATTCATGATTTGGATTGCTTTTAACAGCTATTGGCTAAGCAATATGGTAAATGTACAAGGTGATGCAATTGGCATTAGTGAGAGGATGCACAGGAGCATGTAATGCAGTCAATACTACATTAACTACTGATGCCCAATTACAGAAACTGGAAGAGTGGCTTTTAGGAGCATTAGGACTTGCAGAAGAGCTGAGATCACCTGCCGCTCCTTGCCTAAAAGCTTCACCCTTTACGCGCTGGGATCAAAGCAAACATTTAGTTGCTCTTTTGTCATGTATAACAACGAAGGTATTTTCCCCCCTTTTTTTTTTCCAAAAAGTGTCACACTGATGCTTTTAGCACATGTAAAATCCTGTCTCCATATTTCAAGACTCTACTTCCATCTCCTGGGGCAAGACTTTATTTGAATAAAAACTCTTTAACCACCTCTGCATTTATTGTTTCTCTGAAGCTTACTATTACAGCCAGTTTTTCTTTTAAAGAAATACTAAGTGATATTTAGAGTGTCCTATTTCAGTGTGCCAGACTGGGCTCCCCTTTGCTCCCCCCAGCTTCTTCCCTTTTCTAATCTGTATATGATTGCTTGTGACCTCAGCTGGCTCCAAGTCTCTAAAAAGTGTTTTAAAATACAACCAGATACCACATAAAACAGGATATTTGAGTGTGCAACCTCTCTGCAGTCCACATTCAGATTAAGCATACATTGTTTCCACCACTGCTTTTAAACCCATTTGCAGTAGACAGCAAAGGACCACATTATACTAACAGACAGTGCATACTTTTAGATTGAGCTGTGTGATCACAGCTTCTAAATTTATTTTAAAAATAATGAGCAATGTCACTGCTGCATGGCAAAGCTAGCAACCCACAAAATTCCTCTGGACTTGGAGCGAGATGGGAAATTAAGCAGCTCTAAGAACACTGAAATATTTTAGTATAAAAGACAGCTGGCAGGTGGCTTATTGCTCTTGTTGCAGCATTTGTCTTTACTTCCAGCTATGATACTTGGCATATCACTGCTGCTTTTAATCCTCAAAGCATTTTGCCAGTATTGAGGAATTTGTGCACCCCAAGTGATCATCCCCTGGAACTAAGGCCTGGATATCTGGGGGAAGCGCCTGACCCCTATGAGGCATGGGTGGGCTTTTGTGTTTTAGCTCTCCCTGGTTGGTTCCTCTCTGCTGGGCCTGGGTCCCACCTTGCCTGCCGTCCCACGCTGGGTTAGGAGGTCAGACCTCTGCAGAAGAAGGGAGAAATAACTTCTGGACCTCCTGGGAAGGACAGAGTGCTATTGAAACAATTGCTTTCCTTAACAGTTTCGGGGGCAGGTTTATTGATCCCCTCTCAGTTGGCAATTTTAATTTTGGGGGTTTTTTATCCCCGAGGTCCAGTCCAAGCAATTGCAAATGGTTGAAGAAAAGCCTTCGCTAGCTTATCTTCCTGCCATAATTCTGAGCATTGGTCAGGTTCCCCTCCTACTCCTGCCATGATTGTGAGCATCGGTCTCATCCCCCTCTGCCATTTCACGGGGGCAAGAGAAAAAATGGGGTAAGACTGTGCTCTAAAACATCCTGACAGCCTACAGGCACTTCCTCAGCGGCCTTTTTTTTGTTGATAGATGGTGCCTTAATTTCTCAGCCAGCAGCTGCGTTGGCTGTCCATGTGTTGGTTGTCCATGCGTTTGCTCCAAAGCCCCCCGGAGCTCTGCCCCACCCCTGGGTACGGGCCGGTCCGGGGTGTTTGCTGCGGCTGGGGCGGGGGCAGAGGAGGAGCCTGTTATTTTTAAGACTTGACTGTTGCTTTCAGGTGCCGATCGATGCTCTTTTGAACGTCTGGGGGAGGAGAGCAGAAGGTGACCTGCTGCTTTTCGCCTTGCGCTAATGTGTTTAAAAGGTGGCACCAGCAGCGGGGGCGTGGGGGAGCTTGGCTGAGCTGTGCCTTCAGCGCAGCGCTTGAAACGCAGACAAGTATCCTGAGCTTGATGCACTTTCCAAGCTGTACAAACAATGTTTGAAAAGTCTGAAGTACCCAGCAGGGCAAGTCAAAACGTCCTTGAGCAACTCTGTATTTAGACAGTGTTTTCTCTCTGCCTTTGATCAGGAGGGACCAGATGTGTCTCCTCTCATGTGTGTGTTTGTGCACACCCCGTGATGTACACGCATTCCCTGTCCTTGTGCAGGGGCCGCACTATTTAGGGTACACTGTTATTCCTTTTTGTTCTTCCTTATTACTGTTGCTCTGTTGCTTTTTTTGTTGTTGTTTTTCCAGCGAATCTAAGTTGGAATTTAGAGAGGTCAGACTAAACAAGGTTTTAACCTACTCTCGCTCATTTCCTTATCTCTCTTTAACTTGGATAGAGTGGAAAAAGAATATATATAGTAATGCTCCCTTTAAAAAAAGAAAAAAAAAAAGTATGCATATATAGAATCGATTCCTTGACTAGTTTTTTGGGGGGCAGGTTTTGAGCATTTGGTCTAAGTGGGCTGCTCAGTGAAATTTGTACATTCATAAAATAGCTGATTGAAAAGCAATATTTCAGATAAATACAAGCCAGCGATCTATCAGCAGTTGTAATAAAAGCTGGGCTTCAGGCTGTGATTTTATTTTGAAATAATAAGAATTGCTTTATTCTTTTTACTTGAGTTACCATGGTAATTCTGTCGTGTAGCAGTGTTATATTGATTTAGAAAGTGGACAGTAATATTTCTTTTGTGTTATTCTGTTTCTAGGGGTTGATTTCTAATTTCCACTTGGAGATTACTTTTATAAATTTCTTAAGTCCTTCCACTTTTTTCTCTAGCAGTGTAATTTTCCTCTCACACATTGCTATTTTCTGAGCTTATTGGTTTGCTCTTATTTTAAATTAAACTTGCTGGTTTCAAATATTGAAATGACATCTTTGTCTGTGTCTGTACTTTGGTTTAGCAAAATATTACAGTCTGCTGTTTTATGCTTAATAATTTAAGGGAAGCTTTATGTCTGCCATCAGTAGTTGTTGGTAACTCATGACTAAACCAACACAGAGCTCAAACCTCTGACATTTTAATACCGTGTAATGGTGCTTCCACCCTACACACTGTTTGGGTTTTTCTTTAATCTGCCTTGTGTGTGTGCTAAAAAGAATGCCAATTAAATTCTGAAGAGATCAGGAGGAGTTTTTGGGTGGAGCTGGCGCTTGGCCACTTCAGGTCTCTGTCATGCTTGAGAGAATCATGGGTTTTATCTATGGCATAGGTACCATTCCTGGCTATCAGTATTTCTCTTGCCATTAAGAAGCTTCAAGTTTTCTAGAAGCAAAATTTTGACTTGCAGAAGTGCTTGTACACACTCAGTGGCTGGCAAAAAGTGACAAACCCCTTCAGCTCTGTGGAGGATTTTTATTTAAGGTTTTTCCGACCATTCTGATTCTGTGCTACCTTAGCTGCGGAGCACTGCTCTTAGATTGCTGCTGCTTTAAGAAATGACAGTCTAAACAGGATGTGACTGTTCCTTGTGGCATCTCTTTCTTTTTTTGTGAATGAGAAATAATGCTTCTATTCCAAACCTGGGAGAAGAGGGGAAAAGAACCTCAAGCATCACAGTCTTCAGAAGAAGTATTTTAGATCCTGAAACCAAAGCCATGAATTCCGCTCTCCAACACAAGTTCTTCAGATGACCTTTTAGTGCAGAGGGTGGGATACCTACTTTGTGAGCACTAAGGACAGATTTCCTGATGGTATAAAAACATCACTGATAGGTTTTGTGGTGCAAGTAACTGGTGGGAGGGGGACTGAAGTCTTGTGCTGTTGCCCCTTGATTTCATTCCTGTATGAAGCTCACAGCAGTAAGAAAAGGAGCCCAGGAACCCCAGCTGATCTCTTCGGGGATCACTGGAATGTCTACAAACAGGAATTACCACCAGCTGGAAAGGGCAGAAGAGGAAAAGAGTGGCTTGGACAGATGGTGGTTGACCTCAAAAAGACTGAGGTGTGAAGTAGCTGGTAAAAGGCAAATGCAATCCTGGAATAAATTGAACAAGAAACTGCTAATAATGATTCCTGTTAATAATGCTGGAGAGAGGCACTGATAGACCTTGTCTACTATAGGTAACTTGCAGATCCCTCATGCTAAGGGACAGTAAATCCATGTGGAAGTAGGAGCAGAGAGGATGCTCATGAAGAGCAATCTGCTTCAACTCATCTGCCTTTGCAAAATGAAGGCTGACTGGTCTGGATAAGCACTCTGAGAGGGGAAACACCAGGGAGGAAGGAAGGTGGACTTTTTACCCCAAAACATTAGAACAAGTAGTTGGAAATGGCTACGAATGTTTCTAGGCTCACAATTTAAAAGCTTCTGGGCTTCTGGTCTCCAGATCAGCTTTCCTCAGAGGATAGAGGAGGCGTGAAGCTGACTTGCTTGGGTTAGGGAAAGGGATGGTGCAATAGCCTCTGGCTGTAGGAGCTGGGCCTCACTAGTCCTTCTCAGCAGTCCATGTTGAGGCATTTATGTCACAGTCTGTGAAGCTCTGTCAATGTTTCCATAAAAGCCCCGTATTTTCATGAACATTCATCTATGGCGAAAGTCTGCATGTAAGATCCTGCCTGAGGTTACCTTTTTTCTTCCCTATTAAAATTTTATAAACCTGTCACTTGGCTGGGAATTTTAGTTTTCTGTGAAAGTAAAATAGAAGGGGGGGCCCTTATGGGGAAGCGTGGAGGTTATAGTGTCATTTTCTTCCTCAGTGCTCCCTGTAAAAATAAATAAATAAGTAAGTAAAAAGGCACAAGCTACAATCTTACGGGTGAACTCCTTGATGAGAATGGCAAAAGCCACGTCTGTGGGTTCTGATCTTCTTTTCAGTGATGTGATTTGGTTTGATCTGAGTGTGAAAACGCATAAGCAGCTGCTGCTCCCAGAAGTCTCCCCTAGCTTTTCTGTGTGCAGGTGTTGCCTGTGCTGTTCAGCTTGAGAGCAGTGATCCACAAACTTTAAAACCTTCAAATAGGTCCTGACCTGTGAGGCTGTAATGGCCCTCGGAGCCTTTACGGCCCATCAGATGATGTCTGTTACACATTAGTCTGTAATAGCTCCAGAATAAATAACTACTTTTTTTTTTTTTTTTTTTTTTAAATCAGTAATTATCTCTCTCCACAATGGAGTGCAGTGGCTCCTCGTGCTAAAGCATGGTTTTAAAGTGGTGCAACAAGAGACTGTTTAATGTCTCTGACAGTCTCGATGCTGAGCACAGGTCCTCTGTTTTCTTTCTTCAGCATTTTCTTTCTCATTCCTTACTCATATTGCAGCTAATCCATGCTACCAGGAGCTGGCATCTCACCCCAGATTCTCTGTGATGTGGTAAACAAATATCTCATACTATGGGTCTTCTCAAAATAATGATCTGGTCTTTCCCCCATCACAGTTGCTTTTCATGAAGAGCTTCAGCTGATAATTTGCAATCTTCTTAGGAGGGCTCTGTGCACAAGAGAGCAATCTTGCCATGGTGGGAAAAAGGACTAGATGATTTAATGGACTTTTTTAATAATCATTTCATTCTGTATCTGATCTTTTTGTGGGATACAGTGCTGCCTGCATCCTAAGTTGGGATTTGGGTTTGCTACCCCCTACCTAAAATGCATTTTCTTTCCCTATGGTTCGTTCAATTATAACTCTAGGATATATCTTCTGGGACTGAGTAATTGGCTAGGTCAGAAGTAATCTTTATTTTCACTAGAGAGATGTTTACAAACTGATGCTGTAGTATCTCTTTAAAACCCACTGAGAATCTGATTAAAGGCCTGAGGATCTTCTGCAAAGATTGCCTGCTCCCAGTTGACTTGAAAGGGTCAGCATGCTGTCACAGTTTCGACGACTAAGAATTAACTTAAGGCTGATTCAAATGCTACTCTCTGTGTACAGCATTGATTGGACTGCTTTCAGATGGCAAGAGGTAACTTTATCCTGCAGCATGTGTGAACTCCATTTAGTTAAATAGGGAAGCTGAATGAATATGCTCGCTCGTGGCATGGGAGCTCAAAGGTGAACACGTTCTACCCCTTCTGCCCTGAATTAAATACTTTGGGGAGGATGGGAGAGAAACATAATTCTTGTGGTAGCATGCTTGGGATACTGACTGCTGCAGCTGTTCTTCAGCAAGTGCAGCTCCTAAGTATCACATAATCTTTCCTTCTCTTCCCCTGTGCACAGTCTACCCCGTGGGCTTGACCATAATGGGATGGGATTGCTTGTAGTGGAAATGGCAGCAGAGTGCTCTTTTGAATGGGAAAATAAATCCTGGACCAAATAAAATGAGCTTGGTGCAGCATTATCACTGCTCCTTTTTCAGGAATTGAAGATTTTCAACCTGGTTTCATGTGAGCATCAGTGTTCAAAGGCATCGTGCATTAATGTGGGAATGACATTAATGGTGCTGACTCACACAAGGCTGTGGGGTTTGGGGTGTCATGCTTGCAGTTGCTAGCCTTGGAGTAGCTTTTAAAAAGGTCCTGCTGAATGTAGCTGCCTCACACAGTGATGGGCTCAGTGGGAAGCGGTGCCAGGCTGCAGACTGGTGTATTCCTGCTCCATCAGGGTCTGGACCAAAGCAGGCACTGCTGCTGCTCCTGCTGCAGCGGAGCATGTCATGTGGAAGTTCTGCTGAGCACCTTATGGAAAGAAAACGGGCTGGGCTGAGGTGTGCTCCTGACCTCCTGTCAGCCTCCTCACCCAGCCAGTGCCTCCTCGAAATGACAGAGCACCCAGGGAAGGTGCCCCACCAGCATTAAAACTTCAGCCAGGACACAGGGGCCAGCTAGTGTAAGTCAGTGAGCATCTTGCTGAAGGTGGGGATTCCTGATTTCCTGCTTCCTGTGATGTCTGCTACACTGAAGACCTTTCTGGTGACAGTCACAGCACTGAGGCCCTTTTTGGGCTTTGATAGAGACATCAGTGCTGTTCCCAGCTGAACAACCTCGAGGGTTTGGTGCACCTGTGTTAAAGAGATCAGATTTCCCTGAGCAATTTCTTAGGGATTCTTCTGGGTTGTCTTGGGATGAGTGCGAGTGGCTGTAAGCCAATATCACAGGCTAAACTAAAACCTTGGTGTTTTTTGGTTTTTTGGGTTTTTTTGCTTTTGGGGGTTTTTTTGCTTTTTTTTTATTGCAACTGTTGTAACAAATCCAGGAGGAAGAGATGCTGGAAATGCTGACGGGCTCTGAGTTAGAGCAAGCAGAGAGGCCATGCTGCAGTAATGTACTGCTCAGCTTTAATTGTGCCCAGTGCAGTTTCTGTGTTCCCCATGGGCACTTGGCCACGCTTGCATCCAGAGCTGCAATTCGCCAGTGGTCACTCTCAGAAGAAAAATATGTGCTGGCGGGATCCTCAGCAAGCTGATGGCGACAGCAGCTGCACCAGCCAAGGTGGAGGAAAAGAGAATGATTTTGATGTCTCCTGTAGGTGACCAGCCATGAAGTCAGACAGTTTCCATCTGCAAGACTTGAAAAATGACACCAGAGACTGACAGTCATGTCCTCACTTCACATGCAGTCCCAGGCTGGAGGGGCTGCTGCATTGTGGTCAGTGTAGTTTAGTTGCGGCATGTTTCACTGTACACAACTGAATCCATTTTCTGTACAGTAAACAAAGCTCTGTTTGCCTCTTGAGACAAATATTTTGACCATCTTTTGCCACTATAAACTCTCTACCAAATTAAACAGTGCATTAAGGAGCTGTGGACACGCTGCAGTAACGTCTGTGCTACACTTGATGATTACTCAGTGTTTGCTTCTTCTTCCTTTCATCCTGTCTTCTTTCTGCTCAGGGTGGTTGGCACCTTCCTCATCACTGCACAAGCTCCAACGGTTTTAGTTTCAAATGATGACTTGTTTCCCACCCTACTCCCATCCCAAGCAGACAGATAAAAATTTGAGCTCAACAAATCCCTTGCCAAATCCTGAACTGTACTTAGGGTTTCTCAGTGTGTGCTGTTCTCAATCAGCTTGTGAGCTTGCAGCACTGACTCTCCAAAGAATGCTCCTTCATGACGCTTAACCAAAGAAAGCAAACATTTCTTGGTCTTGGCTCAAGTTTCTATCAGATCTACAGAACAAGTCAGTTGTGAAGATCATTACACTGGTCCCTGCTACAAGGGAGGGTCATGAGAGTTGTTACAGTATTGTCACACCATTCACAGTTGTTACTATGAATGGTGTGACAAGTCTCATTTTGTTTCAGTTAAATGAATACTCTTCAAGTGGTATTAACCTAGTTAAAATTTTGCTTATCAAAGCAAGATCTGTAAAGCAAGCCAGGTAAGTGCCTATTACTGTTTGAAGTTGTATGAGAATGCAGGAGGAGGAGTTGATTTTGAACTTTCCTCACGCTGCATATCATGATCAAGCGCTTGAGGCAACTTTAACATCTGAATGATTTCGTCATTAAAGGAATAGTGTTGATAGCAGGGCTGTGTTTACTCAGCATTTCCCTGCCAGCTCTCAGAGCACTCCTTCCACTTAAGTGTTTACCCTTGAGTTCAGGAGAGATGCCTGCCCAGTGAAGGAAAGGTCTTGCACATCCTGTGGATGCTGAATGGCAGGATTTTAATGAAATAAATGCTGAAAATGCTTTTTATGTCCTGGAAGAAATCCCTACGACATCATGTAGGAAGAAAAATCCAACAGGACTTGATCCTGCTTGTGTTTTTATTGTTTGGTACTATGCTGTGTAGGTCAGTGTATGCCTAGAGAAGGGCAAGAAATAGCCTCTAAGTTAGAATGTTTGAATTGAGCATCAAGAAAAAGGTTGAGAAGTGTAATGAGAGTACAGTAACTTTTGCAAAATAGCAGCACTTTGGTATTCTGTGGTGGAATGAAATTCGGGGCTCCAGATCTCAGGTGTGAATGCTACATGCTGAATTGCACAAAAACCATGTAAGTTTGTGTGATTCTTGCTTCAGTACCAGACCCAAGGGCAGATCAGCATGGGTGCTGGCTGTCAGTCTGTTTCCACTTTACTTTGGGAGTACGATTTTGTGTTGTACTGCGTCAAATGCTAATCTGGCTGTGCTTTTTGTATCACTTATGCAATTTAATATGTCATCCTCACATCCCCACTTGCTTGATTTACTCTGCTGTATACTGTGTATTATGGCAGAGTGCCTTTCCTCTAAAACAGGGAAAACCAATTTGGGAACAATGCACAAACCAAATAAAGCACATGGCGATGTTTTAAAAATACTAGCAAAGAGATATGCAACAGAGCACATAAGTATCTTTGGAAATGTGGAAGCAAATGGGATCTCTGTGTTTGGGAGGAGGTAAGTGTACTCCCGAGGAGAAGGGTGTGCATGAGTTTAAAGCAGGACATGCTGGGGGTTCTGTGACTTTCTGGTATAACTGGCTTCAAGTCAGAAGAGCTGATGCAGAGGCCAACAGAGGCCGTGTGGAACCTGCCATTTTTAAAATATACACAGAAGAATATTTCTAACTACTTAAGGGTTTGTCAACATTTGTTCTTTATTTTACACGATGACCGATCAACTAGTATTAAGTCTTCTCACGAGCCTCATGAGGTTTGGCTGGTTTTGCACAGGGTGCCTCACAGGAACCAGATCCAACAAGAGAACTGGGAGGTGGTGGGTGCAGCATTTCTCCTCTTTGTGCCACAGTCCTGTGCAGAGGGCTCAGAAGGGTGGTTGGTTCAGTGCATGGCTGAAGGGCATGGTTTGGTGTGTGGAACAAAGGGAGGAAGTGCAGGGACCTTCCCCAGCGCTGTGGCTGAGCCTGTTTGTCCCTGTGCCGGCTGTGGTGCAAAGCTGGAGGTGCAGCCATTTGCCTTCTGCATCTGAGGAGCCCTTTCTGCTTTATACCTTCATCTTCACAGCTTCTCTCAGACATCCGTGTGGCTCTGTACTCATCCTGCCTCTTCAAAAGATAGAAATCTTCATTTCTCCCTCCATTTCTGAGGAGCTGAGATTCTTGAGTCCTTGAATCATTTGACTTGCCCTCTGCTATGCTGCCTTTGCTGCATCCCTTTTATATAATCACCGCAGCTCACAGTATTCTGTAATACAGCCCCAGTCCTCTCTCTAATAGACTGCTATGATGTCCATGACTTACATCCCTGAATTTTCATTACTGCTACAAAGACTTTTATGCACTTTAAAAGGGAACAGATGGATTCTTCCCTATTTTGGAAGAGATCATTCGTGCCTGTCCACCTTCTCAAGTTCACCTATTTTCATTACTTTAACTTAAAATGATTTGTGGAGCCTTCTGAGCTCTCAAAATTAAACCGGAGCCTGAATAAGATTTGAACCTAGATTTCCCTCATCTAACCTAAAGTAGATGATAGCTTCAAGGGAGGACCTAGAGAATAGTTCATTTTGGTTATAGTTCAAAACAGTAGTCAGTCTGTTCTTTCCCACTGAGCTCTTTCAGAGTTGTTCCAAGGAAGCTCACAAAGAGCCCTTCTGAGATTGAAGTGGGAACAAAGTGCTAATTGTTAAATTATCTTTTATCCCCCCCAAAACCTAAGGAAAATCATCTGAAGGATGTTAGTTGCATACAGAGTATTTCTGTCTCCATCCAGTGTTAAGTAGTCTGTTTTAGAAAACCTTTATGTTTTGTTCTTTGCAGCTCTCAATAGGCTTTTGCTCTCAAACAATATGGACTCTAGCAGGTGGCATTTTTGGCAAATGACCTCTTCGCAATACCAGGACGTTCAGATGTTGGCCTTTCTCATCTTTTTCAGAACTGCTAAAATAGGAGGTGAAGGGCAAAAGTACTGCTAATAGGGTGAAGATGCGCTAAGATCTTAGGCCGGAAGAAAATCAAAATATTGGTTTCCAAGGAACTGGGTTGCTGGTGAAGAGTGTGGTGTGATAGCTGGGTGTAGGAGCTGGCAGCACTTCTCTCTAGAAACAGACGCAGACTTACAAGAGCAGGTCCTCTGCTGTGGCAGAGGTTAATTATACGAGTGGTTCTGCAACTCGCGGCTTTTTCTTCTGCGCGCTGCTCACATTTGCCTTTCTGACGTGAACTGCAGTAATGTGCACAATTCATGTGTCTCTGTCTGATTTTGGTTAATTGTAGTAGTAATTACTAATTTCCAACCCCTGACCTGCTTTTTTAATCGCGTTTTTTAAACGATCTTTTTGTGCCATTTTGGAATTTGGTGTTTGGTTTTTAATTTAGATAAATTATGCTAAAATGTTCTTGAGAGAGCTGCACGCTGAGGTCAAAAGCTTTATCTGCACCGTGCCCATTTTCTCTAACCTATTTTAATAATCGCAGCTGCTTTCTTTAATGGGTAGCTTTTGTTGAACTATGCTAAATCTGTCCTGTTTAGAGCAGGCTGCTGAGGAAGCAGTAAAACAAAGTGCTGCGGAGCGGCCCTGAGGCTTCAGGATCGCCACATGGGTTGGGAGGTTCTAGGACTGGGTTTCCCTCTTCCTCCCTCCTTCCCTCCCTCACAGCACATCCAGCCCCCCAACTCCTCTAACCTGAAGCCTTTCCCTCTCCTTTTCCCTGTACCTAAGAGGGAGATGCCCTCTGCTGCTGCTGTCCCTCGCTGTGCTGATGGCACCAGACGGGCTGTCGGAGAGCTGTCTGGAATGACCGGCCACATCCACCTCCTTGCTGGACACTGCTAACGGGAGGTGGCCTTCATCCCACAGATGAGTGGTGTTCATTATGATCAGCGAGGGCTGGTTGTCAGCCACCTCGTGGGGGAGGTCTCAAAGCTTTTAGGAAGGACATGTCTTTATCCCTCTGCTCTCCCTAGGCATGGAAGTGGGTGTGCGTATTTACAGGCGGAGGCACGGTTTGCTTCAGCTGTTTGTGGTGAATTGTACGAGGTTTCATGCAGACTGGTTTTCCTACCTTTCTCCTGTCCCCTCCTCATGCTTTGGATGGGGAAAGTTTAACAGGGTGCGACGTTTTCAAACTTGGAAACAGGTATTAAAGAGCAATTAGCTGGCCAGCCTCCCTGGATAAAACAGGGAAATCTTGCCAAAGATCTTCTTGTCTTTAAACATTTGTACAAATCTCTTGTCAAATATAGAAGTAATTGCCTTTCTCCCCCCGCTTTCTTTCTCCTCTCTCCTCAACCACTTTCAGTCCTGCATCTGGTTTAATATAATGGGTGTTTGCATGAATGGCTTAGTTAGCCAGGGTGGTAATAAAACACTTTAAATTTATTGTGACATTTGGATTTAATTAAAAAGTACACACTTAGAAAAGTAAAACATAATGTGCAGAAGGAGTCAGGAAGGTTTTTCTCCCTTTCTTCCAAAAAGCTAATTAGAGTTGTATTTTAAATTGTTTATGTGCTGCTAATCATTGTAATAAATCATTTATACTGAGAAAGACACACTCTAATGTGCTTGTGTAACTGTTTATGCTCTCAAGTTTCTATCATGAACAAATTGATCTGGAAGTGAATTTATTAACCACTAGGGAAGAAATCATTAGTGCTTTCTCTAAATATTCCCCAGGTACACTTTTATTATAGTAGTTTACTGTTTTAACTAAAAGTAACGTTACAGGGCCTTGGTTTAATTATGATGCAAATTGACTTTCCATCATTTAGAAGGAGGGAAAACTGCCTTTTTGCTGTTAAGATACATCTACGTTGTATCTGCCAGAGCACCTCACAGTTTCCAAAGGTTTTTTTGCGGAAAGAAAAATTGTAAACTTGTGTGGGGACTTTATGGAAGTTTTAAAATACTCCAGAAAGTTTAATCTCTTTAATCTACCTGGCCTTTGATAAAGGATCTTAGGATAAGGTAAGTGTAGCCTGTTAAACCTTTTGCAGCTGGCAGCACATTTACACTTTTAAAGCAACTTGGTGCTTTCACAGTGCTGGAGACCACTTGAAATCTTTTGGAAAGATAATTGGCATTGCTGGTTCCCCGTTGCCAGCGAAGGCACCGACGCAGAGATTTTCACGCATAAAATCGGTGGCAGAACTGCAATTATAATCTGAGATTTTTCTGGTTCATAGTGCTTAATCCAAACTGGGAGCTGCTGGCATCCCAGCTCTTCCCGAGGGTTTTTAGGGTGGGCTTGTCCTGTGAGTCCAGAGGTGATTGCAGAGCCTGCACATCCCTGGTCCCCTGGGCTGAGGGGCAGCTTCCGTTCTTGGAGGCATTGCCGAATTAGTTTTCAACACCTGTACTTCCCCCATGGTAATAAATTGCATTTCCCACCCTGCCCAAGAAACCAAATCTGGGCACTGAAGGCTCCAGCTAAAGCTAGTAGGTTTTGTGGGTGCTTTTTAAATTTAGCTGCTATTACTTGAGTACTGAATTATTTTTTTGCAGGTCTAGCATCAGGCCGTTGGGTGGGAATACCCACAACATGTAGATTTATATGGTTGAATTGGTGGTTAGGCAGTTTTATTTGAAGTCGTCTGTAACTTGGTGGGAAGGCTTCATTTTCTGTGGGGTATTCTTCATTTTAAATACAACAACAACAAAATATCAAAGAATGCCCACAACAAACCCACCCAATGACAAAACCAACCAGTGTTCCAATTTCTGGTAAAGCAAACCGTCTGGAGCTCTTTCCAGCAGAGAAAGGAGAGTGAATATGAGTAAAATTGTTCATCTAGATACATATATTATTTGGAGGTGACTGAAAAAGGATTTGATGGTTGATGTATGTGTCCTTATATGTCACAAAGATGACCTGTTGCCTCAGGGGGTTGGGTGCTGCAATACCTTTGGGCCTTAAGTACCTGCACTTTTATTTTTACTGTTTTGGTTTTTTAAAGTATGAACCTTACCTTCTCATGGTTGAGTTAATGTTGTCTTTTTGTCCTTAGCCCTAAGGAGGTTCACAAGTGACGAATGTTTGTGTGTCAGTCCTGGCCATGTGTGTGCTGTGCCACCAGCAACCTGTGGGCATGTGCATGTATGTGGGAAGAATTTATTGGTGCTTCAGTTACACCATGTCACTGAAGTGGCTTTTTATTACTAGATTTTCCCCCCAAAAGGTTGTTTTTCCTTACAAGATGAAGGTGTTAATTCTCTATCTCCTTTCATTTCGGATATTTCAAATCCAGTAACATTATATATATTTTGCTGGCAAAGTGTGAATTTTTTTGAGACTTCTAGCTATTCATTTTTCCAGAAACCTACTATACAGTGTTCTGCCACATTAGGTTTCTCTAATAATCCATGGGAGGATGTGATCAAGATCTATTACTGCCTCTCAGTGTGGTCGTCACCTAATTTCATGGGGAGCTGTAGTGGCATTTCACTTTGCTGTTTGCAGGTTTAAATCTGTATTTTGGAAGCCTTGCTGTTCTAACTGGGCTTCAGAACTGTAAGGAACCAAAGGACATCATATGTCTTCTAGAAAATGTGGATTTTTCTCTCTTTTTTTTTTTTTTTTTGGTTGCCTTTAGATCCTTTTATGGCCATTTTCAGAGCAAAATACGAGGCCTTCAGTCATTTTGTATTCTGCTGAATCTGACGTGTAGAAATGTAAACGTGTCTATCAGAATGCTATTAATTGAGAATTATAAATGTCCCTTTAAAAGTGAAGTCTTTATATAGAGGTGACTCCTGCTGGGATTCCTGAAGGCATTTTTCTTTCAAAGCACAAATATTTCAGCACTTAAAGCAACATTTGATATCCCCTTGCCGTTTCTGTGGCCTGAGCCTCTGTGTTGCCGTGGCTTCTTTTTCTTCTCTCGACGCTTTACAAGGTGCACTGCATCCAAATGTGGACTTTTTCTGCAGAATTGTCCCTGAATTAATGGAACTCAAAAATCGCCAATGGCAGTTTTATAAAAAGTCCCAGAGTTCAGAGCTGGCTTGTCCTTTGACAGACAGAGGGAGAGGGAAAGGAACCAGCGCAGCCACGTAATAAATGTAGTTAATGGAACAAAGCTGGTGCCCACTTACCCCAGTGGAGCCGATGAGGACAAGTTGATCTCCACCACCACGTGCTGTGCAAGAACAGCTTCTGTGTGCAGGCTGCTCGTGCAGCTTTGGGCCCGTGTAAAAGTGTGTAAAAGCATCCTGAATGACACAAGTGTGTGTCTGCAAGCTACTTAAATACGTAGCCTTGGAGAGCCAGGTCTGTAGGTTTTGAAGCAGAGCTTTGTTGTAATTCCAAAATTTCTTAATAACCTTGGCACACAGTGGGCTGATGAGATTTAATACCTGCCCTTTAAGCTTCATTTTGTCTCCTTCCCTGTTAAAAATTCCTTGCAGCTGGGCATGAAATTACTCAGGTTGCCCCTTCTACTTGTAAGGCTTTTAAGATGTTGGCATCCCAAAACAAAGGGGCAGTGGCTCTTGTGGGACGTGGCAGGAGCCTTTCGTGGGTGTGTGTGAGTGGACCTGGATTGCAGAAGTGCTGGCAGAAATTGCCACTTCGCAGTTTCGGATAAAAATGAGGCAAACCCTGTTCATGACGAGTAAAAGTGAGTAATAGTTTTAATATATTAAGGCTGTGTAAGAGGCAAGGACACAGGTTTGCTCTGATTTTGTCATGTGGAATGGGAAGAAGTGGTCCCTTGGCTTAACTCTTCGCTGCCCTCTGAAGAGACTAACATGCACGTGTCTGTGCTTATTCAGATCTTACCAGGGTGATATTTGGTGTTGCAGTGTTTTGGCTCAAGGAAAGCCACCAAATGGAGCTGTGATGAAGCCATCCATGAACTGCATATCAAAGACTGATCATTCTCTGGTGTTTATAATGCAGAGCATCTGTCTTAAATGCTAACTTCCAAAATATTTCTCTGTGTGCTGATAATGTGATGGTAACTGTGGAATGCAGCTTTACCATTTTTGATGCTCCGTAACAAAAACATGAGCTCAGGGGTATATTAGTATGATAATACATTAGCATAGAAGTACAGCTGTTTCCTGAAAAAATAGGCATTCCTCCCACCACAACTGAAGAGAGAGAGAGAGGATATTGTCAGTGGAGGTTTGCATATTGTACTGCAAGTGTATTTTGACACTAGAAACTGAAGAAATGGGAAACTAGATATGTCTGGGAAGTAACTACTAATCTAAGTGTCAGGTTTGATACTGGCAGACTCTGTGGAACCAGTAGCTCAAATCTCTGGAGGGCTGGTGGAGCCCTTGACCTTCGTAGCGGCAGATGAACTGTTGTTATTGCTGAGGGTTGATCCTGGGGAGAGGGATGGGCAAATCTCAAGCGTAGAAGTGGTGCCTGTTTTGCATAGATAGAGGATGTCTCAGAGCACTAATGTGTTGGAAGGGTTCCCCCTGGTTTTCTTGGCTGTTTAAATAGTGCTGCCCGTTGGCTTTGCTTCTCTCTGGAGATGGACACGTTTCACCCTCCAGTTCTATGGTTGTAATATGCTGTTTCTAGACAAAAAATATGCAGTGTCAGCACTGGAATCATATTTTTAAAAAAATCAAATTTTCTGGTTGCTCAGGCTGTAGAAGTAGTTTGTCATGGAGCTCATTAAAATAAAAGTAAATATTTTGGAGTACCTGATTTATGTCATAGGTGATGTCATATAAAAGTGACAAGTTTTTGCTCCCCAGAGGTCAGAGATCAGCTGTAGGCTTTTGAACACAAGATACATGTCCATCAAAGCTGGCCAGCAGTCCTGTTGACAGGCTAGAGAGAGCTTAGCAAGTCCAATTCAGAGTCAGCTTATTGGTAGTACCCATGGAGAGAGGCTGAGGGAATTGGGAGAGAGAGGAGAAAACAACAGGGAGATGTCACCACTGGGGATTTTCAAAACAACTGAGCCAAACTCTTCTCAGAGGGGAGCAGAGGCTCTCACCTGAGGGAGGAATTTGTGCCAGGAACTTCCAGAGAAAATACCCCTGCCCCAGGCAGCTGTCAGCAGGGGCAGACAGAGGCACAGTGGGACAGGCAGTGGAGAGTACAGCGATGGTCCCACTACCGTGCTGGGAGGAGGGACCTGTACTCCTCTGGTGTGCCTGATGGACCTGCTTGGGACTGGAGCCGGATTCAGCTGCTGTAGGTTTGGGAATGAAGTGAAAATAAGGCTGAACCTGCATAAAAAGTGAGAAGTCTCTGGAGAAGTCTTCTGCTGTTTAATTCTCTGAAAGCAGAGTGGCAATTGCACACCCGTGCAAGTGTGAAATTGCTGCTACAGATAACCAAAAATGGGATAGATTTTTTTTACTTGGACTTTAGGGTGCCTGAAATGCAGATATCTATTCTTTTGCACCCAATTCCTGTTTGTAAGCAGATCAGTTAAGGACCCAAATGGATCTTGAACTTTGGAAATCCTCATTCACACATTTCCATTCGGTATTAGATCTGGAGCAGGTGTTGTTTTTCCTTATCAGACTTTGGGTTCACAGTGAATTAGGAATAAGTACACTGGTGGTCTATGAAGATGAAGCAAAGTAAATTGAGATTTCTATATGCATATTACCACTTCAGATACTGTTTGCACTCAAAAAAAAAAAAAAAAAATGAAGACCTCCTAGCACTCGAAGTAACAAATTACTCATCTCACGCTTTGCTGTGGCAGATCAGGGCTTGCTTTAAAGTAACATTCTTTTTTCCTGCACTTAGATAATTTAGACACTGCTCTGAAACAAGATGCTGCATGGAGTGCAGTAGAGTTGAGGCAGATTGGAGAAAAGGATTACAGTTTGCATGTGGAGGCAGTGAATGTGGGCTGCAGATAAACGACATGGGTTTAGAGCGATCATTGCTGCTGCAGCTTGATTATTTTTCTCAGGGACAGGCGCTGGCTCTCTCCTTACTTTGAAGAACTACAGTACTCGTGTCTGCACCATATTTCCTATAACATTTGTGCTGTCTTCTGTTCCTCCACTACCTATCCACCTTCCTTTCTCACCCAAAAGCAGGGTGCTGCGATTGTGGAACTTCTGAGCCTTCAATGTGCAACAGGTTGTGACAAGGGCACCCTACGGCCTATCCAAATACCTGTATCATGTACTTCATACATGTAAAAGCAGCTGCTCCAGAGCTTTAAAAACGAGGACTGAGAGGAGCTGATGTGGCTTCGGGAGCAATCAGAGCTAGGAGGAATGTAGGGTTGTTCTTTAGGTTAACAGGTTAATGTAGGAGCTTCTTTAGGTTAATCAGCAAATATTTGAAGCTGTTTCCTCACCAAAAGGTATGCTGAGAGCCAGCTGGGATCGCTTGCTTGGCCTGGGCAGTAGAGGAGGGCAGGGCAGGGCTGGATATGTGTGCTGGGAAACCAAAGCTTGGGTCTTGTGTCCCAGATAGATGTCCAGCCATATTTCTCCAGGACTGCATCTGCTTTATGAACAGGCAAGGCAGGGAAAGAAGGAATATAATATGATTTGGAAGTAATAAGGTGGACTTTGCAGCAGGCTTGTCTTTAATGACTTTTTTTTTACACAAAGCTGGTTTATAGATACTTGTAGTCTGTGAACTTTTTTCTTGAAATATGAAAATATTTGTAGGTTTTTTCTTTAAGGGGGAATAAATTACCTGGTGTCATTTGGCATTGGTGGATATGTTCCTTTCTTTGAAAAAGAGCAAATTTGCTTTAGATTCAGTTTCTTGAACTCATAGAAAAATTGTATAGCATTGAAACACTAGGAATTAATCTAAATAGCCAGTGTGAGGTGAAAATGCTCCCTGTGCTTTAATTGGAATGGCCTGGTGAAAGCCAGTTCCCAGGCTGCCTCCCTCACTAACTGCCCACCTTGTGGCAGATTGACATAATTCCGCCGTCCCTGGGGAACCATAATAGAGCACTCCCTGAAGTGCCCAAAATCCCAAAGGGAAATAAGGATCTTTTTTTTTTCCCTCTTTCTCTTTTTTTTTTTTTTTTAAATGGGGTTTCTGGAGTGCTTATGTTCATCCAGAGGATTGTGGCTATTAAATAGAGGGGGTTTTAAAGGTCTTTCTAATTGCCACGCTTCCTCTCTCTCCCCCCTGTTAAGTGGCTTTGGACAGTTGCAGAACTTTGATTTCAAATTTGTCTAATCTCTTGAAATATCTAGGTAGGGAAAACTATTGTAACTGAAAATAGCTCTGATTTTTTTTCCCCTTTCTTCCATTTTAATAGATATGTTTAGTCTACTTTAAAAGCTTTCTGGAGAACCTTTTCTAAATGGCTAATTTAAGCTTGTCAGGTTTTAATTATAATCTCTCTATACACAAGTTAAGATGCTTAATGCTAGTGAAAAGTTCTGAATACAAAGCAAACCTGTGTCAAGTTGCAGAGCACTCTTACCCGTCTTAATTGCTTCTGGTCTGAACTTTAACCTTAACTCTCCCATCTGTCTTACAAATTCTCTTCTCTCATCACAACCACTTTCTTTTCTGCAGAGTGCTGAGGATCTGTCTTAATTCGGCAGGAGTTTCAGTCTGGAAAGAAACTGCCATCAGGCTGTGGAAGTTCAGCTCTTCCTTTATCCCACTGCAGCATGATGCCTGTTCCTGGAGTGCAACACTGCTCTCCTGGATAGCCCAGAGCATTCCCATACCCCTACTAGAACAGGACTGCTTGTGGGAGATGGGGTACTTCAGCTATAGGAGAAGTGTCCTGGATCCCAAATATCCTGACAGCTTCTGGTCTCAGTTAAAATCTCTTCCCAACAGAATCAATATGGCTATTTTGTTGTTGTTGTTGTTGTTAGCAGTTTTATTCCTTTAGTTAGGCAGTTTATTCCTTTCTAGGACTGTTGTCTGCCTGGTTTTCTAGCTGTGACCCAGCCTTTGTGGCAAAGGTTAGTTGCATTTTTTTCTTAGATAAGAATGGGTTTCATTCAAGCTTAGAAAATTAGCCTTGAAAATACTCAGTCAGTGCAGATTCCTTCTGGAGAGTGCATTTAAAAGTTTAAATCCAAAATTGATTTGGAAGTGCTCTAATCTAAAATAACCCTGATGTTAGCATTGTTGTCTGCAACTCCTGCTAGCCCTGGCGTTCCGGTTCAGCGCGTTGGCACACGGTTCCCTGATGCTGTGAAATTGAGACTCATCTGGAGATACAGCCTTTTCTAAAAAGGATTGCAGGGCACTTAAGACTCCTTATTTCATTAGTTCAGTGAAGGAGTTCTTTTCAGCAGTCAGGAGTCTCATGATGAGGTGGGCAAAAACTGAGCAAATCAAGCGGCGGACACTCCCGCGGAAATGGAGCAGAGGAAAAGCTGCTCAGTAAGTCTCTTGGCCCGGAAGTGTGGCATTTTTGGAGCTGAAGGTTAGAGGTTTTGGATTTCTTTGTAGTCTGAGGTTTCAGGCAAAGCATTAGTAGCTACACATGCGGGCCAGACTTCAGGAGGTGCGTTTCAGGAGGCTTTCAGTTCTGCACATTGGGTTGGGTCATACGATTGTTATGTTTTTTCATTGTTTCTGGCCAGGTGTCATCACCATCATCTTCACGTGCGTTGGTGAGAATTAAATGGAGCATAAAGAACCGAATTGAAGAGCAGGCTTGCACTTTAAGGGGATGGGTTGCTGCATGAAGCAGTGGTAATGATCCAGAGGAGCAGGTTGCATTGAAGAAAAGAGTGAAGTGTGAGTACCATCCAAAGTGCAGGCAGCAGGTCATAAATTCTTGTAGTGGTGGTGGTCTGAAATTCAAGGAATAGGATTAGAGAGCTACAGTAGGTTAATGAAAATGGCTCCCTCAAGATCAGCTTGAATTCAACTCAGTGGTCAGTTGTAAGAGGAGGAATGTCTTGTGCAATTCCAACTTCTCATCCATATTCTGAATACTATGATGCTCCTGCATGCTTAATAGAGTAGAATATGCTCTGTTATGATATACTTCATATGACTTCTAGGATGTTTTAATGCAAACTAATGCCCCAAACCCATAGTGCTCACTTTATTCTGGAATATATGAATTGCAGCAGGGTTTTCAAAGCCTTGCTTGGACATGTCAAAAAAAAAAGGGAACAAAAGAAAAAAGTCTTGCAATTTTACTTGTGTCTTTCTTGTTGTCCAGGGTAATAGCACTCAAATCCTGCCTCTATACATCACCTCAAAGGAACTCATTACAGAATGGGTATACGACAGCCAAGAAACCACTTTTCATTCTTATCAGCATATTTTCTTGTAAAGAGGGGTAGCATTAATGGCCAGCTGTGGCTTGTGAGCCCTGACTTAATCAGAAGTGAATAATAAAAATTAACTTGAGGCATATAGTTACTAGCCAACTGCAGCTATAACAAATGTTTAATGAACAGCCTTGCACTGAGGTCTGCATACCTTTTCCTGGGAGTGAAAGGGGAAATGTCCAAGAGCGGGGCTTTCTCTGTCCTAATTGCAGTACCAAAATGGGGTTGAGTAAAATCTGACTGTGGAAGCGAACTGTGGCTCAGTAAGGCTTAAGTTAGACCTCAGTACACAGAAGAACAGAGGCAATGAAGTATTTAGCTTCTGCTTTCTCTGCCTTCTCTATCTTCATGGCATTAAGAGAACAACAACTTTGGTGATATTATTTGCAAGGTACAGCAAATTCTTTCTGACAAACATCACCCTGCCCTTTATCTAGTCTTGAAATATTAAACTGTTTTGCCAGAGCCATCAAGCCATCAAAAAGGGCACTGTGCTCTCTGGGAGAGGAAGGATTGGTTGTTGGTGGCTACACTTTGTGTGAACATCTTGCGTCTTTGTCAAACTGCTTGCAAGGGCAGGATATCCAGGGACCTCCTGTAGATGAATGTCTGCACCGTACAAGTCATGGGCAAAATGCACTCTGCTCCTCTTTGTGGCTTCTGCTGCAAAGGGCAAGACAGTTCTGGCTCTCCATGCCACTCAAACTCTCCTCTGCCTCCCAACCACCACTGGGTGCATCGAGGAGTTTGGAAAGGAGCAAGGCAAAACCTTCAGGAGCTGGTAGTAGGACTTTCAAGGTAATTTCAAGCCCCTGGGGTCTGACTAGGCATTCGACACTGCAGGTGTGGATAAATCCAGTAAAGCTGCACTAGATGTGAGCCATTTTTGACACCCCTTCTGAGCCTTGTTCTTGTGCAGCTGTAGCTTATCAAAGCAGCTCCACAAATTCCACGGCCTTTCGGAAGGTTGTGTAGTGTCACTCAAAACTTCAAGGCTTGCAAAAGGTTAGAGTATTATTTATATCTACAGTGATACAAACTCCACTGTCTAAATCAGTATTTATTTATTTATTGGTTAACTTGCTCACCAATGCACAACTGAGACTGAGAGTCTCCACACACAGGCACTTAGTACTGTGACCACCTCAGCCTGCCTCATACAACAAGAAAAACACACCACTTGGATATAACTGAGGGGGGGAAGAGATGGGATGCTCTCTTAACCTTGGTTTTCCTTTGCTACTTTCATGAGACAAAATTCCAGCCTGCTTTATTTTTTAAGTCAGCAAACTGATTATATATTGTAAAAGATCGGTGTTTTCATGGGTGAGTAGTAATTACTGAGTAATGGCTTAAAACATTTCCTGAAGGAACATAAAGCTGTTTTTAAAAGTCAAGAGTACATTAAAAGGATTACCATGTAGATTTGATTTTTAGATAACACTAAAATGGATCCCAAATGGACTTATGAAAAGGGATGCTATCTCTTTAATGGAAAGTGCATGGTCTGACAGCTCAGCATGCAAATGGTCCTGCAAAGGACTGTCTGTTGTGTTTTTTCCTTTCAACAAGAAGACAAGGAAATAGCTTGCCCTTCTCCTTTCAACTTTTAATAGCAGATGGGTTGCTCTGGTTTTGCTGGGAAAGGGAGAAGAGGATAGGTTTGGCGGAAAACTGCATCTTTCTAAATCACTGGGAAAGTGCATTTCACGACTTCTGGAAGGACAGTCAACAGCAATTGTATCTCTTACACAGATTGCATTAAGTAGATAGACTCTGCACTCTCCATAGGCAAATCTCTCCTTGCCTCTTATATGCAAATAAATTTTAGTCCTAGTATATTTATTACACTAATCTTGTGCAGGGCATGAGCATCAGTGCTTGGCTTGGCAGTAAGTTTGGACAGGGGCAGGAGAGGCTGTTATAGTCATACTACAATAACTTGCAATCACTATAGCATTTCCTATTTCAGAGTTGCCAGCACAACTTTCTGGTGATTGATGGTATGAAGTATGCTTTTGGCCTGAGTAGGATTTCTTCTAGAAACATTTAAAGGAGTATATTCATATTTCATTAAATACAGAGCACACCAGGATTCCAAATTCTTTTGTGGTATTGCGCAAATTATTATAGGCTCCAAAAGTCTTGAGAAATTTCTATAAGCCTGTGAAAGCTTTAGATTGGATAGTCATCATTGCCTGCATTAAGGGCTGTGACAGATTGCTTCATCAGTGTACACAGAGCAGAACATCAAATGGTCATTTGGCAGTGGGCACTGAAATTCTATTAAGGTTGCCGAAAGCTTAGGTTGACATTGTATATGTCTGCAAAGAGGCAGAAGAAAAGATGATGATGATGGTGATGATGATTGTGCAATGATATAGTTCTGTTCTCCTTAAAATATTCACGCATATAGCATGCTAGATCTGTCAGGGTGATGTTAATGTTTCACTGCTAAACCTGAGCCCTGCTGCACTGCACATCTTTGCTCATGTCTCGAAACCTCAGTATGTTAAACAGGCCATTTTAACTGGGGGATGAGAATTGTGCAGTATTACACATGTGCCTGGAAATAACTGAGAAGTTTGTACTTCTCAAACACTCTTTGGGATATTTAACTGGATATAAGGTTTTTCCATTTGATTTTCTTGCCCTTTGGAAAAGGGGAAGGAAACAAACCCCTCCTTGTATTTAATTTTTGGTACATAGGTTATTCTTAAAAGAGCTGAAAAGTGAGGGATGAGTTCTTACCTTTGTGACCATTTGACTCAGAGACTCTTCTTCCACTGGTTTGCTCTGACACCCAAACCCAATAAATAGACAACTTTTGGGCTTAGTGTCTTTTCAATGGTCACCTGCAAATTGAGGGAATATTGAGGAATATGGGATGAATTTCAGGCCAGTCATCCCTAATAATAGTTTTTTCATCTGTTTCTCATCCCTATTAATGGTTTTCTCATTCTTATACTGCTGAAAAGGTGGTTTGAGGGTAGTCACTCCATTGCCAGACTTTTTTCTACTACAGACAATGAAGGAGGGATCTGGCCACCTGAAATCAGGACCTTTGCCAGACTGCAGTATGCTAAATTGTGACTAATGGAGAAAACTTGATCAGAATGTTCTCAGATTAGGTTGAAAGTAGAAGAAATCTGCATGTCTTTGTACTGCTTCCAGGGCTTCAAACAGTAAAAATGGATTTTACTGAAACACTGGATGTGCTAAGAATAAACTTTGGACATGTGCCAGTTACAAAAATTTAAAGCTGAAACAAACATATTTTATGAGTACAGGGAAAACATTGCTTCCTGAAATGATTTATAGAAACTGTCTTGCAGCAACAATTATTATAGTTTGTGTTTAGTCCTGCTGCCATATGTTTCTTTATAGCTACAGGTTGGCCTCCGGTAGGAGCAACTCTGTAATTGAGAGAGGCTAAAAGCAGGTACTGGAAGACTCAAAACTTGTGGAGAAAATGAAAATCTGGATTCCAACCCTAATCCTGATGTCCTGAATCAGGACCTGCATTGGTACAGATTCAAATGATGCCAATGATTATTTTGGTTATGTTGGTCTGTCTGAGCAAATGGCTTGAAAATAGGTCCCTACATGTGAGATTGGAAGTGGGTTTAAGCCACTCATGAATCTTTGGGTTACTTTTAGGCAGCTGAAACTGCCAGGAGACACTAGAATCTAAAATATATTTCTCTACAGCTTGTCATGAAGTGTATGGACAAAAAGAAGTTAGTGTTATTGGGCAGAGGACTGTAGAATAGTTAAAATAGAAGTGGCGATCAAAATGTTGTTTCTCCCATTAACTGCCCTCTCCAGCTACTTTTTTTGCCATACTTGGGAAATTTGCTCAGTAATGATTCAGAAGAAAGAGTACCACAAATGAATTGCTAAAGCCACTGTAAAAATCACCAGCTGCATATTGCAGCATGAAACTGGAAATGAAAAAAGACGGTGGTTACTCATTGAATAATTTTGATGAATGGTCGAAGGCTTACTCATAAGCACTTAGTTGCAAGTACTTGGTGTTCCAAACGTAACGTTTTAATTGGATATGCAGATGACAGGATGAGTTTCACCTTGCTGGCCGTAATTCTTCTGATGAAATTCTTGGTGACGATGCCCGAGACGGCGTACTCTCCATTCAGTGGGAGTGCAAGGTCTGACTTGTTTCACAGGGTGCAATATTCATAGAAGGTGAGTAATACAATACTGGGAACACAAAGTGAGTTTCTTTTTAAGGGAATGAAATTCACTGCATCTTTTTGGCAATGACTGTCTGCATTTACTTAAATGGGTGATGCAGGGCTCGAAAGCTTTTAAATGATATCAGATCCTCTGATAAAAGACATAAGACTGCAGCCTATTTATTGTGATGAGACAGGAGTTAATAAGATTACTCCTACTCTTCAGTTACTTTTTCATCTTTTGCAGCCAAATGCTGGGGTTTTTGTTAGCAGGCAAAAGGAGGTCAGTTCATTTAAAGGGTGTTGATGCTAGAAATAAACATTTTTTTCCCTCAAGTGGAACTCTGAAACCTAGGCTCAATTGCCTGACTGCCAAATCCCTCGCCTTTAAACCAGAATTGCTTTTAGCACTGGAATGCTGCATCCTTATAATAACCACTTATATAAATTTTTTAAAAACTTAAAAATAATAATAATTTTTAAAAAGTGTAATGTAAACCTGCAATAACTGTGGTGCTTGGCAGAAGAAGGTTCAGAAATGTGGCAGCAGTGCCTTCAGACACTTCATTCAAGGAAGAATTTGTGCTGGAGAACAAAAACATAATTCCAGTGCTGTGTTGTGCAAGGTGCTGTACAAGAGGGAGTGATTGTCACAAACCTTTTGGAGAGTAGAAGTGTGTGCATAGTTATTTGCTTTGTTGTTGAGCAAGCTTTTACTCTGAAAGTAGCTACTCTGAGGAAAAGTTTTGGGGTTTTAAAAAAAGAAAAACAAAATAACAACAAAAACACCACCCCCAAACAAAAGCCCCAACAACAACGAAAAAGCCAACACCAAAAAACTTGTCGAGGGAAAGAGTTAAAGCCATCTGCCTGAAAGCATTGTGTAAAACATACACACAATGTTGGGGAAATAAGCCAATTATGTGTGCTTCACAGGAGGTGGGGGACTGACCTTTGTGTATAATTAGTTCTTTTATTTAAAGCAAAGATTTTGAATAGAATAACTAATTAGCTGTCATAAATGGCAAATTGAAGATTTTGGCCAGATTCCTTGGGGAGTGTGGGAGGACGTCCCTCCTCCCAGGCCGTACTGTACGCTCTGGCTCTCCTCATTAGGGTTGTTTTTAGTTCTCCGCAGTGGTAATGAGGAGTGCAGCGGCGGCACTTCTCGGAGCCCCCTCTAATAAGGCATGAAATGCAGGTGGAACAGAGCTGCCTTCAGCTCCTGCTGCCTTCTCCCAGCACATGTGGGTGTAGCCAAGGGCTCGGGGGGAGAGGCAAGGCTGAGGGGGGCAGGCTGGAGTGGAGGGGGGGTCTGAAAAGTCCTGGTGATATCACCTGTGTTTTATGCTCTGGACTCGAGTGTATAAAATACAGGCAAGCTGCAAAGCCTTGAGGCATATATCATTAGCTAGCAGTCCCCCATTACTCTTTCAGACCAATTAACCTTTAGAGTTGCATTAGAGAAATTAGGTGGTGAACTTCCCTGCTTTCAGAGGGGACCTCTAGCTCTCTTGCAGACCAGAGCACTGTGGAGCCGTGCGCCGTAGGACCAGTGCAGATAACTGTTATTTAAAAGGTCTGCCATTTATGAAAAGTTCCCAGGCTCTCTTGGAAAGGAGGCTTTATGAGCAGTGCCCTTAGAGGAACTGCAGCTGATTGCCATGTGAATAAAAATATCAGTAAAATGGCTTAGAAAAATTTAGAGGTGTACTTAGTGGACACTTGTGTTATAAAGCCAGCTGAATCATTTTACAGAAAGACTCCAACTGAGCAGATACAGGCTGATTAAAGCTTGTTTGTCCGGCTGTGAATAGAGGTAAAGTTTGGATTACTCACTACAATAACAGCCTCTTTAGACACAGACATAAATTTCAGTATGTCCAGAGGTGGTGTCTATAATTTTTTAATGTGTGTTGGAGCTCTGAGCACTCAGAGCGGGTTTAGTTTTGTATTTACCAGCAGCAAGTCTATTAAGTTGTAAAGGGCAAAGAAGGGAGTGTAGGTAGCCAGAAATAGAAAGGATTCATCTACTGTTTCTAAGAAAAGAGAGCACTGGATGTCTAGCAACAGGAGAGGAGAGAGCAACTTGATGGTACTTTCAGAATTTGTCAATAATCAGTGTTCCCTTGTGATCACATATTTAAATATGTGAGTGTCCAGCTGTTAATTTTTCTAGTTCTGCAACCCTACTTCTCATTTTCTAAACCTTGCCCACAGAGCACACGTGGAATTTGTCAAAGGTGACCCCTTTGTTTCTTGACAGCCCTTTAACAAACTGAACTAGGTATCTTGGCATTTTTAGGCAAGTACTGGGGGAAAATGCACATACAGAAATGAAGCAGCATCACAGTCTTGCAGTGGGGAAATTTCCAAAAAGAAATAGCAGTTCTCTAGGTGGTTTCTGCCTGCAGAGCCCAGGCTGCTGGAAGGGGGAGGCAGGAGGAGGAAAGCAGGGTTTGGTGTTGATTGTGTCCTCTCCCTGCAAGCCTCTGACTGTGAAAAGGGTTAAGCTTCTGAGATGCTTGTCTCTTGTTGCTTGGAAATGACATGGCAAGTGTTCGAGGAACCCTTGCTGATCAAGTTTGGCAGTTTTTGAAATTTTGTTTCACGCCTTGCCTGCTGTGTCAACTCACCAGCTAATTGCAGCTGCAACTTTCTGTAGTGGCGTGTGCTCCGTGCAGACCGGTTGGTTGGGATGTCGGAGGGAAACCTCACAGCCCAAAATGTAATTTCAAAACACTGAACCTGACCAGCAGAGGCTGACCTTGCTCGTTATTATCTGAGTAGGAATAGCAGCTTTGAACATCATATGATCTCTGAAATGGTACCTTTTTTCATTAGAAAGCCCCCTGCTGAACACTGACCAAATACATAGCTTTTTCCCTTGCTTAAGGTACTGCTTAAAAATATATCTATACCTGTTTCTTTGCTAGTTATTAGAAGCAAATCAAAGTGTTACCTTCCCCTTACTCGCAGAAGCCTCTCATAAGACAGTGGTGCTCTTGCAATAGCGAGGAGCTCAGATGGCTGCAGAGAGCGGGGGCTGCCAGGGCCACAGATGGAACAAGAACTGCCCCTGCAGTCAGCCCTCAGCCATCCAGGCCTGCTTGCCGCAGGAGACTCTCCTAACCTGCCCTAAATGATCAAACCAGCCTCTCCTAATGGTCCAGCCAGGGTTTCATCCCTGCACAACTGCCCTTGTGCTTGACGATGCTGCTGCTGCTGCTGCTGCGGTGGAACTCTCTCTCTGGGTGAGGGCAGCTGTACCTCTGAAAGGGCACTACTTTCAAAAGTGGGGCCTTGGGAAGCCCCATCTGGCTGAGGATCTTGTATTTCTGAACCACAGAGCTGATCTCAAACCCCACCCATGCAGCAGCTCTCCTGAGTGGGGGTTTAAGGTGTCCTGGTTATCTGGAATCTGCGTCTTTCCAGATGCATGATCCTCTTGTTACCTACAAAACCTTGCAAAAGAATTGTATGATGACCCTCCTCCTTGTGAGAAATCCTCCTCTGCCTCTAAGGGTACACATTTAGAGAGCCTGTTTGGGGGGTGAATAATGACTTGCTGGTGTCTGGGGCTCCTATCTAAAAACATAATTCGCACATCTAGGTCCTAGTTTTCATAGGTGAGAACTATTTTCTTTCATCACTGGTACTGATCTTACACGGCTTGCAAATGCAAATTCGCATGCTCGCCCTTCTCTGCCTCACAACAAGGCAGCCTCTTCTCACAGTGTGCTGTTTTCCTGCCGTGGAGTCGAGAAGAGCATGGAAATTACTCGAAAATTGGAGCTTCTCTTTGCTACTAAAAGGTACTTTGGATTTAAAAAAAAAAAAAA
>VZTH01017537.1:33004-68272 GCA_013397815.1 Aleadryas rufinucha | reverse complement strand
AAAAGGGAATTTGGAGTTAAAAAAAAAAAAAAACAAACAAAAAACAAACAAAAAAGGTGTGTCTAGAACCACGGGGCCACTTCCCTCATTCTCGTAAGAAACTCTCACCAGGCACACGAGACTTCTGCAGTCTGACCTCTGGCACCTGCAGCATAATCCACTTCTGATGCTTCCCTGTCTTTCTCTTTCCAAATGTGTGTGTGTTTCTCTGTGGCTTTGCATGTAGAATTTCTCTCGGGAGCATTACAGGTTGCATATACGGCAGTCTAACACAGATACAGGTTTTCACTTAATTATTGCAGATTTGTCACTGGCATCAAAAGTTTGCTTGTAGAGACTCGGCAAGCAGGTTTTGAGTGTGCTTCAGCAGAGCCTTCTTTAAGCCTTTAGGGTTTTTAAATGTTACTTGGCCTGTCTGTGCTGCTGAGACCACTTTGATTACAGAGGAATCAATACCTCACTGTTTGTGTGGAGGTGTCTTAAGTGTTATTGTCGTCTGCTCGCGGCTCTGACAAAGCAATTATTACTGTGGGAGTGGTGGGTTTACATGGGCTGACCATCAGCCACTCTCAGGTCACCCTGGCTTTTAAGGAAAGCAGCAACTGTCACTTACTGCAGTGGCACTGGCTCAGTCCTCTCTGGTTAAGGGACTGTTAATAATTCTGTTATCAAGCTGCTACTTTCTGGGACATCCAGCGCTTCCTACAGAAAGGGTGGATTAACTTTGTGTAAGAGTACATAGCCAGTGACACCTGCTACTGTGCCAGAGTGTCCCTTCTCATCATCTCTGCATTGGTAAAGCCCACAGTGTGCTTGTTACAGGCCCAGCATTGTCATTGTTAGTGACTGACACTAGTAAAAATAAAAATCATAACAAATTAAATCAAGGCTCTAGAGCAAATGGAATTCTGGCATCTCAGTGAGTTAATTTCTTCTTTCATCATATCCTGTCCTGTCCCTCACCCACAGTACAATCCTTGTTTATTTTTCCACCTTGCCTATTGATTCCATAAAGTCCTTTCCTGCCTGGCTCTTAAACTGGGAAGGGTGACAAGTATCACAGAGCTCACCATGGCAGGCACTGGCTGCTTGGAGGAAAGGAAAAAGCTGGAGACAGCACTGAGAGAAAGGTGACCACAGCAAGTCTCGCCCAGCCTCCTGACCTGAGTAGGCTGTCACCACCTCATACCCAGCTATCTCATGCTTGCTTTGCAGTCCCAGCAGGGACTTCCAGGGAGGAAGAAACTCCTGGCTTTTTGCTGCTGTCTCCATCAATACATGAGGAGGAGGAAAGCTCTGCTTTGCTTAAAGAATGTGGCAGAGGGGCACTGGTGGGGTTATTCCCAGCAGTCCTCAAGGGTATTTGAATCACATTTATTTTGGAGTAGCCCCTGGCCTGCTTTGGCTTTCAGTCAGGCCTCTGTCACCAACAGGATTCACAAGAGAGGAAAAACAGTGGCATGCAGGATCTTTTTTATACCCACTCCTCTCCCTTCCCCATCGCACTTGATTCAGCCAAGATGCTGGACCGGGGGGTACATACAGTGATGGCCCTTCTTCTCTTTTTAACTGCCTGTGGCAGGTAATTAACAACACAAGGGTAGGGGTAATGAAGGGAAAAAACAAATGTTGAAATTGCAGCCGGTTTATTCTGCTGCAAGATGTTAAGTTAGAAAGAGTCTGGTGCATTGTGTCAGTCCTACCCTTAGGAAAAAAGGGCTGTGTTCCTGCAAGTGTCACACTCCCTCCTAGCCTGCGACAGCAAATGAAGTTAGAATTCCTTTGACTGTCAGCTCCATGCAACGTGAGCTCCTTGTGATGGCAGCAGCAGCAGTGTTTGCTCACAGATGTACCCCAAAAGCCGCAGGCTGCCCGAGCTGTGTGGATGTGCTCTAAAGGAGGTGCTGTGTTTGCGTTGCAGGTGTGCCGATGTTATCCGTACAACCCAAAGGGAAGCAGAAGGGCTGCGCTGGCTGCAACCGGAAGATCAAGGACCGGTACCTGCTGAAGGCTCTGGATAAGTATTGGCATGAAGACTGTCTAAAGTGTGCCTGCTGTGACTGTCGTCTTGGAGAGGTTGGATCAACTCTTTACACAAAAGCAAATCTCATTCTCTGCCGCAGAGATTACCTGAGGTAAATAGAGGGACGTACCGCGGGCTCTTCCCGAAGCCTCTCAGCGTGCTGCCGGCTGTCTGGCTTCCTAAAGCTCTCCTGTGAAATCATGTGCTGGTGCATGGCCAGCCCTGCCCAGAAGAGACTGGGGTTTCTTCCACTGTCTAAGCAGGGCTTTTTATTTGCACTTAACATATTTTGTAGTCAGGGAGGTGAAATCCTGTTTTTAGGTGAAGGTAGAAGGAGGAGGTCATGACTTTTTATTATTATGGACCATCAAGAACAAGCTCTGCTTGCTGAGTAAATTAGGAAAAACTCTTAATTCTTCTTGCATGTCGACTGAGACTGGCCAAACCTTTACCTTTTCTTTTCAGTCAGAGCTTTTAGACAGACTTCTAGTCTTGAGTAAGGCTCCTCCCAAGGGGCTCTTGTCTCTTCCCTAACTAAACAGAGGAAAACTCCAAAATTACAGATCAACTTCAAAAAATGTTTCTGTCTGAGGAATTCAGCAGAGACCATCACTAACTCAGAACCATCTTGTCAGTGTGTGTCTGCAATACATAACAACACATGGGATTTTTTGCCTGATGTGTATGGGGGTTTTGTGCAAAATACTTTACGCAAACATAAATGAATATTAATAAGACAGCAGGCCTAATGCAAATATTATTATGAGGGTCACACTGCAAAACACTCTGAGTTTTGCTTTGTTTTTCCTTTGGAAGAATATACTTGATCTCCAGCTAATGTGTATGTTTTCTTTTATTTTTCCTCAAGCACTGATAGCATTTCCCAGGCAAGCTCAACCAGCAAAACATCTTAAGCAAATCAAACCCCACACGCTGTTGTAAGATAGGGAGGTAAAATGCCTTCTAACCTCACAGTGTTCAGGGGCTGCCTAGATTAGTGTCAGTGCTCAGATGCTTCGTGTGTTTCAATGTAAAACGTCTTTCTGAAAATCTTCAGTAAATATTTTCTTAGTAAACTTGAACAAACAAGTTTCTCCTTCTAAAGACGAGAGATTTAGCACTGAGCCAAACAGAAGGACTGAGTCTATCAGCTGCCGTGTGGGAGCTGTCACCTTGCCCTTCAGCCCAGCAGTGCACGAGAGCATCCTGCCCACAGGAGGGTTTTAGAGCTGAAACTCTTCAGGGCACACATGAAATATCCCAGCTGAAATTCTGCCACACAGGCAGCAGTTGCAGCTCCACATCTGGTTAGGCGGGGAGTGTGTCCCCAAAATCTAAGTGAGGAGGAGCTTGGACAAGGGTGAACACATCTGAGGTGGAAAAGACAGGATAAGCAGCCCTTGGAAAAATGGAATGGGTGTGATGAGGAAAGAGTTAACTATCTTCACTGTAATGAAATAATTTTTGTACTTTCCTTAAATCTCAATATTTACTAATGTCACAAGTCATTTGCTCTGGAAGCATCCTTAACCCTGTCTGTGCTAAGCTAAAAAAAATTGAGCACCAGAAGGTTCAAATTCAACACAGAGATTTCCACCCCCAAATTAGCATTTTGGTTCTCCTTCTTCAGCTCAACTATACTCTTTCTGTGTTGTGGACATAATTCTGATGTGTCAATGAAGAATGCTTCAGTTCTTGATCTTCCCTTTTTGAGGAAGCCTTTCATCCCAGTATCACAATTGGGTCATGCTAGATACTATCCCAGGAACCCCCAAAATCTCTCAGAAGAGCTACTTCCAGGAGTAATTTTCTTTCCAGGAAGAACAGCTGTATCATTTTCTGAAGTATTTGTTTGTACTTTATCTTGTTTATACATTATCTTTTCTTTATCTTGTTTGCACCCAGCTTGCCAAGTGATCCAGGTCTCTCCATCTGTCATCCTCCACTTCATTATTTATCACTTGACTTTGTCATTTCTGGTCTTGAAAAAGTGTTATGGTTGTGACTTTTTTTTGTTATTTGACCCTAAAGATAGATATTCAGTTTTATTCTTTGTGTTGCAGAACCCTGCTAGAAATACTGAGCTGGACAGTGTTTCCAATTTACATTTGCTTTTTGAGACCTATGAGCTACCCCATGCTTTGTCCATTTAATAAGCACCATATTGATTTTAGTTTATTCTAGTTTCATAACAAAAATAATGTGTGGCATCAAACCAGACATGTTAAAGTGCCAAAGGACAGCAGTATTGATGCTGTTAGGCTTAGAAGAACCTTTTTATCACCGGAGTTGCAGAGCACTTCTTTCTTTCCTTGGTTTATCCTGAGAATGCTGCTTTGAGGTGGAAAATCTTAATCTGTGATTTTCCCACTGGCCCCTAGATGATGTCAATTTTCTGGGGCACACCAGAAGCCAGTGCTGGAGATGGAAAAGAAGCCAGGCACTGCAGACCCCAGGAAATGGCCCATGTCCCAGCTTTGAGAAGAGAGGGCAATTCATGACATGAACCATGGAAGGCAACAACTGGGACTTGTGTTTGACCACGGCCGTGCAGCTTCTGTCACAGCACCAGTTAAATGTGGTCTGTGGAGCAAACTTCTGTGCCTGAAAGGGGTCTTGTAAAGCCCTTGTCTCTGTTTTTCGGGTTGGAATAGCTCCTGGCCTGACAAGGGGGAGGTCTGTTGCTATTTGTGCAGCAAATGGTTAAACTGTGAAGTCTTACGTGGCCTTTACATTAAATATTTCCCCCCTATCTGAATTTAGGGTGTTAGAGCTTTGACTGGTTTTGCTGGGAAGAACAGTATAATTGTCATATCCTAGGGAATTTGAGCAAGACTCAGCTAGGAAGGAATAATAATTAATTCTGTAACAGCATTTTTAGTTACTCTTCAGCTGTTTAGGCAGCATTACAGCTATCATGGCTTTTATTCTTACTAATAAGAATAAGAGCTTAAATTTAGTTTATACTGGGTTTTTTTGAGGGATTCTGCTGAACTCCTGGAGTCTGTTCTCCTGATGCTAAGAAACTAGCATCAGGCTAGTTCCTATCTGAACTATCATATTAGATAGGACCTGAACTGATTCCTATCAGGCTCCCAGGATAGGAATAAGGGCATTGCTACGCAGTCCCATATTTATAGAAATATAAAGCAATTTTTTTACTTTAAAACAACATGTGTTGGCTTCTATACATAATATTTCTTTCTTTCTCAATTTTAACTATTAGTTCTATTAATAGAAGGAGCTAAAGTTGCCATCACGATCTTCTCTACTGTCTGTTCCCTCGTGGTAATTTGAATTTTTCTTCTTGGAGAATTAACCATTCCCATCATTATATAAATTCCTTCACATTAGTAGTTTTAGAGTCTCTATCCACATTTTTTTTCCCCTTTAAACCACTCACAATATTTGGTCTACTAGTCAAATTTTAGCAGAATTCATTCCTAAAAATAAGTTTTCATACTTCACACTGTAGTTGCACCATAAAGGGAGCACTTTACCTGAAAGAGAGTCAGAGGAATTCAGGCAGAGGGCTCCTGGAATATTTTGTTGTCCACTTGCAGCTCTGGGACCCTCCTGTGCCACCCCTCCTGAGGGCAGGTCGATGAGCCACGGCCACTGCAGGGACTGGGGCTAGGGATGGCCCTGTGGCAGAGGGTCAGGACAGGAGCACAGCCAGCTCCATCCCCACTGTGGCAGCATTCCTTGGGAGCTGGCTGTGTCCCAGGCACTGGGAGCACGGTGGGCTGCCAGCCGTGTGTGCTGATCCTCGGGGGGTTTTCAGCGGAAACCTTTCCGACGTGTTCCAGGAGCTGCGAGCCGACCGTAGCCCGATCATTTGTTTCAAAAGATAAACTGTCGTCATTGCTTGTGAAGGAACATTTGTTAACCTTCACATTTCATAAAACACTTTCTTGCTCATTTTTTAATCATGAAAGATGAAATTGGATCTCGAGTTGTTATCCTTGTAGTATCACCTCAGTCTCCAGCTGTGTCTCGATGTATCTTTCAATACATTTCGTCTCAGCAAATAGATTTACCATTTGTTCCATAATCACAGTTCCAGCATTCCTACCTCTAATTATTTTTGATAAGCAAATGCTATTGAAGGAACTGCTTCTGGGACAGAGCAGCTTAGCATGCAGGCTCAGATGGCTCCTCGCAGCCCCCACGCAGCGATGTGTGTTTGTTCCGAGGCATAATTAAACATTCACCAAGCTCCGCTTCACAGGGATGGGCTGGGTGTTGCATCAGGATTTCCCGTGAGGAACTGACAACTTAAATTTCACTGTGAAGTGCTGATGAAGAACGTGATTTTTCCTTTTTACTCAGCATGGTGCCCTCACACGAGCAAAGGCGAGTCGGGCTTGCTTTGAGAGGAGCAGAACTGTTGCTTCTGTGTGTTTGATATGCTGGTGTTGGGAAAGTTTTTCATCATGTAAACTGATTGGGGCCTTAATTAGACTCCAAAGAAAGCTCAAAACCTGCATTAAAAAATGATGGTGAATCAGTGAAAGAGAAGGGCTTTCCAGGAAACCTTGATGCTGTTCTCAGTGGGTTTCATGGCAGTTCTTTTCACCCACTTTCCCGCATCAGGGCTGCAAACTCACCATGGCATCACTCTGCACCTGGTGTTGGTGCCTCCAGGGAGCAGAGCAGCCCTCTGCATCCCGTCTGAGGGACGGGGACCTCCTGGCAAGACTGCCATCCCCTGTCACCCCTCAGCACGGATTGTATCACGGAGGCTTGAACTGCACCCTCAGCAGCTCCTGCTTCAAATGACTCAAATGCCGAGTCCTGGGGTTTTTGCTCTACTCCAAATGCCCCAGGGCATTCATTCTGTCAGTGAATCGCTTTAGGACCCCTTTAGGTGAAGTGTTCTGTATCTGACAAATGTGCAGAGTTTAATTTTCTTGTGGGATAAGAGCACAAACACGCCTTGGCACAGGAGGATGTGGATAAATTCCCTCCTCCTGGTGGCCTTCCCCGAGTCAGTGACAACAGCCCTGAGCCAAACCACTAAACCACAGCTGGATGTGGGAGCATAAGCCTTTGGGAACCGAGACGTGTGTGCCCCAGCAGGCAGAATTTCAGTCAATCTCCCCAAGACATCACCAATACTTGGAATGTGGCTTTAACCTGCAGAAGCTGCAGCACCTTTGAAGCAAGAAGGAGAGGATTTGGGATATTTTTTGCCTCCAGAGAAGCACAGTATGCATGCATGCACCAGGAGCATGCCCTGCCAGATTTTCAAGGGACATGTTTAGCGTGGGAAGGAGAGGTATAAATGCAGTGTGGCTGAGCAAATGGTGTCTGCTCAGAGCCTAAAAATGTCACTAAACTCAAGTGCTGCTTTTGCCTCGCAGTAGGGAGCGTCTTGCATGCTACGTAGGACACCCTCACTTCTACACTTGGTGTCTGTACAGATTAAGGAGGATTAATTAGGCTCAAAATACAATGTGTCTTGGCAACATTGCTGTGCTTTGTGATGTTAAAGTACAGAATTTTTTTCCCTCCACAGTGGCTGGTCCAAGAGATTCTCACAGCCTGTGACCATACTTTGTTTGTTTGTTTGCTTTTTGCTCTTTTTTTTCTATCTCCTCAACTTCTCACTGAGGAGAAAAGCTAATGGGGAGTAATTCTGCCTGGCTGTAGTACACTAGCATGCCTCTAGCACTTTCAGCTTTGCAGTTTTCTGACTGCTGTGTTTAAACTCTCCTAAGAGGACGTTGTTGCACTTGTGTTCAGCAGTGCCAGAGCGAGGATGGGCTTAAGGGCAGCAGCTTCAGTTATACCATGGGAAAGGCTGGGGAAGGGGAGGAGGACTTGGACTTCTCCTACCTGCTAATAGCCCCAACCCCTCTGTAAATATCCACTGAAAAGATGGAGGGAGAGGCCAAAGGAGTAAAAACAAGTGAACATTCAGATGTGTCCTTCAAGTGAAAACAGACTCCCTTGAGCAACCTTGAAGTTCACGCCCAGTAATCTCTGAACCAGTGCGGTCACTTGGCCAGCGGCTGTTTTGTACTGGTTCAACTCCCCCTGCTGTGCTGTCCTTGAATGCCAAACCCTTTGGTATTCAAGATGTAAATTCTTTGGGATTGAATTTGAAGGCTTCATGAGAGGACAGCTTGACCAACTTCATTAGTATCAAAATGCATTTCATTTCCTTCAGCTGACATGACTTTCCACTGCAGCCCTGACAACGGTGTCCTGGATAGGAGGGTGCACCAGCTAAAATGTATTTACCGTGCTGAATCTCCTATCACTGAGGCTTTCCCTAATATTACACAAAGGCTGATTACAGGAAAGTTGTCTGAAGTTGCTTTTAAGCTTATTCCTTTTATCTTTCTAAACAATGTTCAGGCTTTCCCTGCATTTATTGGTATATTCAATACTCCAGTCAAATCACACTTGTAGCTCAGCATATTTCTAATATCCACAGATGGGAAAAATACTAATTGCAGTAATTAAGAGCCACCCTCACTGAAAACCAGTTGTTGGTCTGTTTCAGAAGGTAGGGGAAAAACCTTTTCTTTTCATGATGATGGGTTTCAGGTACATAAAGCAAGTCTTATTCCACAGCAGGTCCTGATGAAGCTAAGAAATAAACAGCAGCAGGAAAATAGGCAAGGTGTATGGGAAGACCTATTTCATCTACTGACTGGAGAGGATATGAGTACAGAGTTCCATAGCTCTTCTAAAACTTGTATATCCAGATATTCTGGCTATATATATATGTAGAAAAATATGCAGTTATATACAATATTTACAAATGTAGATATTTATCTGTAGGTTAGTGTTTAGTCCTCCAGTTCATAATTCTTATCTTTTAGTTTTGACAAAACCTCTTTTTGGGGGGGAATTATCAGTCTCGACTCAGCTGTTTGAATTTTGAACTTGTTTTGTTCTCATGTTTAAAAAAATCCGATTGACACTGCCAACCTTTCTTTTCTGTACCACTCTTTATTTACATGTGCCTGTCCTGCTTCCTCTTTTTCTGTCTCCTATGAAGTCAACAACTCCAAAATTTTTACTCTTTCTGCGGAGGGAAGATTTTCTCCTTCTTTTTTGATTGCAAGCTGCTATCTAGTCAGACACCAGGCTAGAGGGGGCGAGAAGACATGGAGACTCTCTCCTTGTAGGCAATGACTAAACCAGATTGTTGTTCCTAGTGGTGACAGAAATAGGCAAACAGGTTCTCAGTTTAGCCCCCCTGAACATCTTGGTTGAATGAAAAATCTGTTAAAAGGTGCTAAACTTAACGTTTTCATATGAGAAGTTTCTTACTGTTTTCCCTACAGTAAGAACCCTTTTCCATTCTTCCCCCCCTGCCCCCCCAAAAAACCCCACAGGGTGCTGTGACATTACTATAGTTTGAATTAACTTGAGGTGTACTCATGGAGCTGTTGAGGTCTGGATCACCATGCAGAAGACTGCTCTTTAGCACAGACAAGACTACATAAAATCCATCCTTTGGCAGTTGCCTACTGCTTCCAGGAGCACTCCCTTCTTTTCCCATTAATTCATTTGCATTCAGGGCTGCTCCTGTATGCCAATTAGCTTTAATTTTTACTATACACACTGACATCAATGGCCAATGAGAACAGGGCATAGCGGGGTTTTTAGTGTGCCCATAAACTACAGAAAATTGTCCTTGGACAAACTCCTGCTTTTAGACTGGCTGACAACAATAGCCATGGTTAAGTTCAGGCTAAGAGCCATTAAACATAATTACTACCACAGGGTAAAAGTTTAATTGTGCTAAATTTTAAATCTGCATAGTCTATGCTTATTTACAAGCTGGCTGGGTCTTCCTGTTACATAAAGGGGAATAAATCTGTACTTAAAAATCATTGCCTTTTAACTTCAAAGGGAAGTGAATAAATAGGGTTTTTTAGAAGAAGCAAAACAACCCCAAACTGAAAACTTTCTGTATTTCCAGCTTCTTGTATGCCAATGGCTCCGAGCTGGTAAGTAGAGGCTAAACATCTTCTGATAGATTTTTCTAATGTGCTTCAACTTCGTGTGTGTGAATGTGTGAGAGTGTTGCATCTGTTACGAAGGTGTCTGGGGGACAGAATGCAGATCAGTTTGTTCATGTGGGGTTATTTTAAATTTACCCACAGATGGGGCTTGGGGCGGAAGGCTTTTCCTCCTGCCTCCTTATCTTTTCTCCCTCCTTCCAATAACGTTAAGCTCCCCACTTCAGAAAGTTTCAGCTCGAGTAGCTTCTGGATCAGGAGATATCAGAGGTGGCAGGTATTCCACAAGCAAACAAAAAAAGGCAAAAGACTCTGTTCATTTTGTGTTTTCTTCCAGCAGATTAAAAAAAACTCATGTTCACTGAGGTACAAGTTACAGCGTATTTTTAGAAGCATGGTGAATACATGGGGCTCTAAAACACTCCCCAAAAAGCAGATTAAAATTAGGAGGTGCTAGAATAAGTGTGAAATGTTCATCTGTTGTGAAAGGGAGGGTATGGAGGACTGTGAAACTTGATAGAAGAGAAAAAGATTAGCACACTGACTCGCTGGAAGCTACGTTATGTAGACATTAGAAGGCAACACGATTTCAGCTGGACAGAACATAAGCTTCAGATCTTATGCAAACAGTCAAAGCTGTTTAACAATTGGTTTACCCCCAAAACCCCTGAAAGGAGACAGGTGAATACGATGCCAAATACATTTTTCATGTTTCTTAAGCTAACTGTTTAAATAGTTAAGTGAACATCTGTCCAAATTTCCCCATCATTTCCATTTAGAAAAGTCTCCTATTTGAAGGCTGAAGAAAAGCACCTGCTTAACAATGCAAATGGTGCTGTCTGGGGCCCCTTTATTTTGTTTAATCTAGATTGAGCTCCACACAACTGTGATGCTAATGAATAATGGATATTTTATACTTGTGCATGTAGCAGTGCTGGGCACAGAGCAAATCTAGGATTAACCTCCCAGTTTCCCTGCCTAATGCATTTGACTCATTTTTTTGAGTTTGCTGTGACTTGGGTACTCTAAAAACAGATGCCTGGTTTTATGGGAAATGGGAAAATCCTGGCAAAAGCTGTCAGGCTTTGCCATGCCCAAGTGGAAAGGGGCAGCTATGCTGAGGAAGGGAGGGATGTCTGGAGTAATGGCTTGATTTGTGAGTGGGTGCTGAATGAGAGCCAGGGTGTTCCAGGGTGGAGACCTGGATGCTTTTCAGCGCCGCATTTTTGCAGTCCGGTCTGCTGGCGTTAGGCAGCCGAGGCCCGTGCCCAGCTGCCTCCCCTGCCTTGCCTGCCTGTGGGGGCAGGAGCAGGAGGGGTCAGCTTGTGGGGAGAAAGGGGCTGCCTTTTGCTGGTGCAAATTATACAGCTGGGATTTCACTCTGCCTCTCAGCCTTCAGATGATGGAATCATAGGGGAAGAAATTTCGGTACTCCCTTTGCGAATTTTCCGTCCTGCATGAGTGTTTCTGTTTTGGCTTGCATTGTTTTGCTCTCAGGGAAAACACAGTGCTGTTTCTTCATAGGAAGGTCTTGGGGTTTTCCAGCCAGGCCTAATGAAAGACCACTGATCCCACTTGTAAAGAAAAATAAGGGTGGGCTTTCTTACAGCTGGAGAGCGAGCTGACTTCAGGAGCACAGCACTGGAGGAGGGTGGGAGAGTTGTGTGGAGGTTTCTGTAACACCGCTGGGTGTTTTAATTCACAATTACTGGCCAGTAATAATTAGTATTGATTAGCTTGGCAAATTGCAGGTTTAGAAATTGGTTATAGATTTTCCTGATGCTTCTCATCTGCGTGTTGTGGAATCAGCCAGAACCGATGGCTTGAAACAAACCGTGAGCCCAGATCTGTCTGCGGGCAGCGGCGCGTTGCGTGCACAGAGCTAATGGCCAGCAGGGATCGTACGTCTTGAGGCTCAATGCCCCCAAAATACAATTTTTATCGTCTTTTAGGCAAAGTAACTAACCACATGCCTATTGCCCAGAGGCTGGGGTGAACCTTGGTTCTGTCAGCCCGTGGATCAGTGCCCCTGGCTGGCTGTGACACCGCAGTGACATCGTGCCCCTGGCACACACGGGGTCTGCAGGGACACCTCGGGCGAGGGGGCCGCGGGAAGGATGCCGCAGTCTTGCTTGACTCCCCCGGCGGGAGCTGCAACAGCAGCAGCAATCTGGGGAGACAGATAGTGAAAGCCAAGATGGAAATGGCAGAGTTTCCAGTGCTGAAGGGCTGTCCTGGAGGAGCGGGGAGCTGAAGTGGAACGGCTGAGCATGCTGTTCAGGCCGCCGTGGAAGGGCTTAGCTGGCTCCCGGGAGGGCCGGGGAGCAGGAGGAGGGGGGCACAGCCAGGGAGGGGGGCTTGCTCTCTGAGATGCCCTGTGAAATGCTGTGCACTCATTGCAAGAGAAGTCGTGCTTTTTCTTTTTAAACAGCAGGTAAGTGAGGCTCTTCCTGAGCTCTGTTACAGCGCTGCCTGCCAGGATTGGCAAAGTTTGCAGGACTTCTGTGTCCTGCTGCCAGCCTGTCCCTCCATCAGGCTGCGGCCAAGCGCAGCAAGCCCATGTGGAGCAGGATGGGCAGCTCCCAGCACCTACCCCGCTGCTGCAGAGAGGCAGATAGTTTTTGACTGAAATTTTGTGAGCCCCAAAATAGTGCTCTAAGTGTTTAATGCTTTTCTCCATTAGACAGCAAATTAGCCCTAGGCTTACAAACCAAATGAAGTTTCATCTCGACGATCGGAGCCTGCTCACCAGGCAGTTTTATCCCAAGTTCCCTCATGCTGGTTGGTCAGTGAAATGGAGACTGCAACTTCTATTTATTGGTGCAATACAGTATTTGATACTGCTAATTACACTTAATTAGTCCTTCCACCATTTAATTAAAATGGCTTCTAATGATTGTGCTTCTTTGGCAGGCTCTTTGGTACCACCGGGAATTGTGCTGCCTGCAGTAAACTGATCCCTGCCTTTGAGATGGTGATGAGGGCCAGAGATAATGTTTACCATTTGGACTGCTTTGCCTGTCAGCTCTGCAACCAGCGGTGAGGACACAGTTATTGTACACACAAACTAATTTATACCTTTGCCCGTGAAACAGGGGAAATGTTTGATGCACGCTGCCCGTCTGGGGCTCGCAGCCCGCTGGCAGGGCTCGGGCTGGTTTGCCAGGCTGACCTGGGGGATGCGTGTAAGTACCTGTAGCCCTTTTACTGCAATTTCCCTTGGAGCTGGTGGGAGTTGGAGGGGCAAGGGGGAGGACACAGACACAGGCTGTACAGCTGCTGCTGAATAAAACAAACTGCTCCGGCGTCCTTTCAGGATCTACCCTCTTTGCAGAAGGCGGACGATGGAGAATGGACCTCCTCTGGCAAACTGACGTTATCTCACTTAAATCATGTTTCTGACATGCTCAAAACTGGGGATGGAAAAGAAGGATAAAGGGAAGGGACAGGAAGGAGAAAAATACTCTGGCTAAGCCCTTTCCAACACTAGGAACAAATCTCTTCAGTTGTTGTGTTATTAATAGGGGATCTTGGTGGTATAATTTTGAATGGGGCTTATGTGTTTCTGCTGGGTTTTACCCAGTGGAAGATGCATATCAGGGAGTATAATAAAGGGCCATGCACAGTGTTTTCACTCGGACTACCTGTAGCCAGTTGAGTTTGGGAGGGCTGTGAAAAATCTTCCCAGCACCGTGTTTGTTGGTCATCGTAGGCAGAATGGAAGCCCACAGAACCAGATGTGTTACCATGTCACCTTCTGATGTATCCATCTGTCCATGCTTGTCTAAGATAGACCTGAAACTGCTTGCTGTCCTTACTGCTTGCTTAGTCAGGCTGTAGTGACTGCCCAGGGTCCAAGGGCTGTGCTGGGGCTCCTGTTCTGGATCTGTGGTTGTGTTTCCCAAAGATGAAACTAGGATGCCATGCCTCATCCCACGGGAAAGTGTGAGAGAGATGACAAAACTTGTGGGAAGATGGAGACCCCAATTCTGTAAAAGTCAAGCTAAAAGCCTGACTTACACATGCATTGCTCACTCTAGAAGAGTCACAGCGGGATCTCTCATGAAGCAGCCATACATGTCATGTGTGTGAATGCAAACCCCTGCCAGCTTCTCCCTGAACTTGGGGAGATCCTGCTTGATTCTCCTTTAGCGCCCTCCGACAGTGGCTCAGCCCTAGAGATGAATTTGGTGTCGGCTGGTTGGTGCCAGAGCAGGGAGGAGGCGAATGAGGTGGCTCCAGTGGCTCACTGAAGGCGGTGTTTATTCGAGGCACAGAAGTGCCATTGATGCTGTCGCCTGCACGGGCGCGGTGGCAGCGCCGGGGCGGCAGTGACATCTAGTGGCTCCTGGCCTTGGGCTCTCTGCGGAAGCCACGCGGGAGCTTTCAGTTAGTTGCCCGGTCTTGTTCTGTGACTCTTGAACACAAAGCCGATCCCCTCGTTCCCCTCGATGTTCCTTCCACGCTGCCGCAATCACCGGTCGGTTCTGGGATTTGTCTCCAGGCTCGGGCGTGTTGTGGGTGGTGCCAGGCTCAGCCCTCAGGATCAGCTCTTTCCAGCTTCCTGGTGATTGCCGGGCAGGAGAGGGGTGCTCCCAAACTCCAAATGCCGAAACTAGGGCTGGGGCACTATAAATGTCCCAGCAGGCAGAGGCAAGTCCCAGCTCTGGATTTCACAGGCAGGAGTGCTAGATTGGCCTTGGAGGTCTGCAGGATGAGTATCTGTCACCAAACCCCTACTTTACCCTTCTTCTCTCACGGAAAAACCCAGTGCCGCCTACTTTTCAATTTCAGTAATTTCTTTTAAATTTCACCCTTTATTTCAAAGGCTCCAAAGTGTCTCTCTCCCTCCCTTCCCTCTTCAGTTGCCAGTATGGTCCCACTCTGCCCTTCAGACAACCTCCAGGGCTGTCACTGCCCGGCAGGAGAGCGCAGGCAATCCCCCTGTTGTGGCAGAGTTGTGCTGTGATGTACAAAGGATTTGCTCAGTTTGAGAGGGGCTGAGTTGTTCTGAAAGATGGGCTATGTGTAGATTCTTACTTTTGGCTGAGGTCAGAGGGCTAAAAATTTTTATGACTTATTTTGTAGAGATTTTGGCTTCAAAGGGCAGAAAGAAAGTGATCCTGTAACAGACAACACTGGATGCTGAACTGAGAATAGTGAGATTAAGTAACCCTAAACTCAAAATTGCAGAGGTGATGCCAGTTCTGGTTCTGAATTGGGGAAACTTCACCTGAAACCCTTTCTTGTTCTTCAGCTCTGAAAAGATTTGATGATGAAGACCTTTCCTTAGTTCTCTTCCAGTTTGCTTGCCTTTCCATGGCTGGATTCTGTATAGAGTGCTAAATCTCAGAACAAAATCTCTAATATTTTTACCAAGTGTGCAGTGTTTTCATTACTTCCATTGCCTAAAACATCAGGCTTGCAGCAAGTCCTGCATTACTACTCAGCCTACCATGCTTTAAACTCCCAAATTATCCAGCTCCTCCTTTGGCTCCTCTAGACCCAAAACCAGGTGTAGCAAGAGACAGCTGTTGAGGATGCTGGTGGCAAAAGTAATTTTTGCATTTCTCTTCTTGGAGATTTATATGGCACTTAAGGTGGGGATAAGTAGTGAAGAGCAAGCAGCTGTGTCTGTAATTCTTTGTGAGTAAACCTGCTGCTGGGGAAGGTGATCGTAAAGAGAGTGTGTGCAGTACAGTTTTTACCATAAAACCTGTTCATTTAAATTAGGAATAATTTTTATATTTTTAACATACAGAAAAGTTGAATTTCAGACCTACTAGAGCATGAGCCACAGAGGGAAGAAGATGGAAGGTCTTCAGTGAAATCCTATAAAGTGTGAACCATTGCCCAGTTCTCTCTGTACCAACTTGGCAAATTAATCAGCTTATTTGCAGGTGTCCAGCTGCAGAAAACTTGTGCCCGTGTTGGCCCTATAAAGGAGCTCTAAAATTATCAGTCCTGTTCTTTTAGCAGAAAATACTCAGTTTTATGGAGATGCTCTGCCTGAAGCTGCCTGAGTTACAAATGATGAAAGCACATTAGACAAGGAGTAGGCAGTGCCAAAGCTCTGCCTGGGAGCAGGGGAAATGGGCATTTGAGGTCTGCTAAGTCTCCTGAGGATGGGGTCATCTCCAATTATCTTCCCTCAAAGCCCAGTGGATATTTGGCCTTGCCAGAGGCTGGTACCTACCCCTTCCTCTCAGTGCAGAGTGGCCCTGAGGCACAGTGCCTGACCCAGGGTGTCTCTCTGTCTTAGGGACCTGAGGCTGATTTCAGACTCAGCTCTTGGGGCAGCCTGTGCTCTGGTCTGTCATTGCCCTGCCAGTGTGATGGACAGAAAACAGCCCCCAAATTGGGTGCAGAGAACATTATTTGTTATCTTAAGAAGTAAAGATTAGCTTCTGATTCCTGAGCAGCAAGCAGGCAGGGCGGGAAAAGCTATTGGCTGCCAATTCACACCTCTCCGATCTTATATGTGGAACTTTTTTGACCTTAATGGTCAAATAAAATTGTTAAATATCACAAGCTTCTCTGTCAACTTCAAGACAAACAGAACAATTTACATGGTATATAGAGAGCAGTGCCCTTCGCTCAATGAAGATAAAGGTTAGGAGTCCAGCCACCGAGAAATTTCTATTTATTGTTCAGCACTGTACACAAGGGGGTGAGGGAGGACTTAATAGCCAGTCCTTGCCTGGAAATTAGTGTAAATACTGCTTCACCCGAGGGAACTGTGGAAATGTGGATACCAGCAAAAACTTCAAATAGGCTCCATGTAATATCGCCTGCTTGATTTCCTGGCTGGAGAGCCAACATCTCTTGTCTGCAGGGACAACTGCTCCCAACCTCCTCCTTCAGCTGGCACGGGACCCCACAGAGAGTGGGACCTGCTCCCTGTGGCCTGGAGGAAGCATGAATGTGCCAGGGAAAGGGACAGCAAAACCCCAGGGTAGCAAGGGGAGAAGCACTGGCAGAGCTAGAAATCCAGCTCTGCTCTCCAGAGTCGCCTTCAGACCCAAACTGCCTCAAATCGCCCCCGACCTCACCTCTGTTCATACTCACGCCCACTAATCCTTTTTCATCTTCCAGATTCTGCGTGGGAGACAAATTTTTCCTGAAGAACAACATGATCTTGTGTCAGATGGACTATGAGGAAGGGCAGCTGAACGGGAGCTTCGAGTCCCAGGTTCAATAACAGCCCCTGCTTCGCTGGAGCACTGTGGGATGGGCGCTTGGCCGCACGAGCAGCGAGGGCGTCTGTCAGCTTGCCTGCAATATTTTTTTAATTCTTGGTCCAGAGAGGACTATATACATTGTAGTACTTTTCCCCCCCAACACAAAGCAGTTACAATTTTAGATGTACAGTTGTGCCTGCTTAGCTGAGCACTGCATTGCCTGTATGTTTGTGAGTTTTTGGGGTCTGGGGGAGGGCTCTGTACAGTCTGTTTTCTGTATATAAACTGGAACATTTATTTTATGAAAAATGTAATGCAATTTTATTACTGGTGTGAATTAAAAATTATGAATGTTTCCTGGTCATCTTTGCTGTGGTTTCTTCCCCGTGTGGCAAAAGCCTGTATTTCCTGTGCTTTATGCTGAGCAGACTATTGGAAACGTGTACATAGATCCCTGGAAACTGCATGGATCACAGCAGAGGAAGGTTCTCTCGTAATAACTGGGGGAAATGCTGCTGCAGGGTTGTGGAGACTTCCATCCAACCACCTGCTTCCCTGTACAATGGGAGGGAATGAGCTGGGGGCAGGTGATGGCTGGGCACCGTCGGCATCGCTGGTGGGTCCCACCAAGGCTGCTGTGCCATGCTGAGCTGCTGGCTGAGAGGCTCCTTGTGGATTCAGACAGAGCATTTCCATGGAATTACTGCTGGCTGGCTCACACGGTGTCTCTGGTCTGGGCTGCGAGGAACAGGCTCCCTTCAGCCCTGCCAACAGGTGCCTGGGCATTGATCAGAATACTAATTTCAAGGCTTTGCTAGGTAGTGGGATTTTCCCGTGGGGCATCACTTGTCCAGGTCAGAGCTGCTGCAAGAGCTGATGTCAGGGCTGGGACGTGACCGGGCGCTGATGCAGCAGATCCCTGCTCCCAGCCCTTTTTGCTTACTCTGTGCCAGGTGCTTTGACCTCCCACGCAATAAAAACGATCAGATTTGAAGCATCTCCCCGAGAAAAAATTCTGAACTGTGTTCCTGCTGCGATGCTTTGTGCAATGATTTTCAAGGTTATGCAATTCATGTGCAACCCACTGGACTGTATCAAACACATTTCTTTGTATAGTGAGTGTCACTTTAATATAGTGCACCAGTAGCTGTAAAGGATGGCTGCAATTCTATTTATTTTGTCTTCTTGCTTTTTCTTAGATTTACCCCCCTTTCCTTTAATAAATAGACACCGAGTACTTTTTTTCTGATGTGACTTAATTGGTTGCTGGTCCTGGGTCGCTTGTGTGTGCTCTCTGAATTGCAAATGCCAGATGCAGTACAGTTTGGTGCTGCTCTGCCTGTTGCATGAAATGCTTTTATGTACACCTGTGCTGAATAATGGCTAAGCAGAAGCAAAACACCACCAGACACTTAGCCTGCTTCAAAATACTGCCTGCCATCTAGAGCTACCTCAGACACGTGGATTGATTGAGTGATTTTTCTTCACAAACATGTTTTGGGCTGGGAGACCCAGTATAAAATGTGTGGCCTCATCCCTTTTTATTCCCATAAACATGGAATAGCAATTAAAGAGCCACTTAAAGCTGCCTATGGATATATGGTGTTTAAACTGCTGTTCCATTTTAGTTTTTCTTGGGGTGGGGGGAGGTTGTCTTTTGGGAAACTGTAGAGTTGATGCTCTTTTTGTCAGGGCTATCAGAGGCAGCCACCCTGAGGCTACGGAAGGAGCAGCTTGTTGCCCAAATGTTTTGATTCCTTGCTTTGAAATGGGCTGCCAGGCAGCCACTGCCCCTGCCTGTGCTCTGGATTGACGGCTCCCTGCCTGCCTGCCCGTGGGATTTGCTGCAATCCAGCACACAATGGCAGTGCAAGGCTGCTGGCCTGTGGTGAGGAAGGGAGCAGTAAAACCAAACCAAAACCACTCACCAAACAAGCTGGTGGGGCTGTTCAGTTTCAGTTCAGATTCTTAAGGAGGGTTTTGGTACCAGTTTAAAAACCGAGTCCTTCAGAGAAAGGTACCTGAGTTACACCATGGGCCATGACTCAGGTGGGAGGAAAGCCTGGGACAGGGCACAACTTCTCAGTGCTAAATGGGGTGTGGCAAATGTCCAATTGTCGTATATTAAAAAAGAAAAAAGTGCAAGGGAGAAATTGTGCAGCATCTGTATTCCTCTTTTCTGTATCTGCACAGCAGACAAGGCCTACCTGCCCCAGCCTGTGGCCCAACGAGTGTTGGAGGTGGGATACCTTTAAAAATAAAAATCCCAGGAGGGCAATGCAATCATGAATTCTTGTCTGAATGCTGCAAATTTGCTTAATAGAAACAAGTGCTGGAGTGCAGACCTGCTGTTGAATAATCACTTCCACTCTACGGAGCAGAGCACGGAAACCTTTTGATGGTGTTATAGTCATCACTTGGCATAAATATTCATTCAAGGAATCAGAGCAGAGTAAATGGCATTTTAGCCGCTAATCATTTAGTATTAACAGATAGCCTTTTTACTGCTAAAGATAACCACTGCCTAATCAGTTTAGTGACCACTGGCATATAGTATGACATTTAAGCCTGTGCCTCAGTCCCGCATTGAGGACACAGCTGCCGGTGACCCCTCTGCCCAAGCCTCTGTCGTTCCCAATGTCAGCCCCAGCTGCCAGCTGCACTCAACTGGCTTTAACTTCTGCATTATCTGCCATTTGCCTCCTTATCTTAGATCAAAGAGGAATTTTAAGTTCATACTACAAATGTTAAAATCTAGGATCTTCTGTCTCTTTTTCTTTTTGTGGTTGGGGCTAATGGCTGATCACAGCACAGTCTGATTTTGAGATTAAAAAACAAGCCAGTGTTTAAAGGCAATCAAAATCTTAGGCTTCGTCTCCATTCATCTTTAATGCTGGTGTAATTGCTGCACAGATTCTGGCTCTTCCTGCAGACTTAATTTATTTTATTTTTGGAGCATGCCCCTGTCTGTCAGAGGGATGTTATACTTCCCTGAGCAGCATTAGCGCTATTGAGCACCGCGCCACCGGCAATCCAGCTCACCCCATTTCATATCCTGCCAAACAAGTTAATCTAATATTAACAGCGGTTTGTTACCTCGTTGTTAGCTTAATTTACTTTACAAGAAATGCTATATTTGCATTTCATCCCTCTGTCATTGGCTTGTGAACCGCGCTTCCCAAGGCCAAGAAGGGATGGTTCGCGCCGCTCGGCACCAGTCCCTCGGCGCGGCACTGCCACACGGGGGAGGGGGTCATCACCCCCACCAGGCATCTTCCCTAATTGGCCAGGGGGGATGTGGGGAGTTGGGAGGAGGATTTAGAAAGCCATAGAGCAGGTCCTGGAAATGCAATATTGAGAGGAGCACAAATGCCGCTGCTGCTCTTCCAGTAATAGAGCTGAGTTGTAGACAGCAGCTTTCCCTGGCGGCAAACATGTACAGTAAATGCCTTTAGTATGGAAATCAGCAGACTTATGGGCACAGGGGCAGACGTCTGCAACACCAACAGGTTCCTCAGGCTTTCAGGGAGTGCTCCCACTCCAGCCCCTGCCACACACCAGGGACTCACCCAGGTCTGTCTGTCCGCCAGTACGGTGAGGGCTCTGCGCCTCCCTTCCAAATTGCAGGGGTGGGGGAGCCGTGAGCAAAGTCCTCCAGGCAATCACTCAAAAGCCACTTCCCCAAATGATCCAGCAGCCCCATGGAGCCGTGCCAGCTGCTGTGCTTGAAGGGCGGTGGGATGGAGCTGGGGGTGCCCCGTGCTGGCTGTGGGTGACATCAGTGATCCAGGACCTGGGGCTGTCCCTGCTGGGTCAAGAAATGTGGAGTTGTTGGAGGAGGAAATGGCTTTCCAGTGATAGTTTGTGACTTAATTCGTCATTAGCTCACTCTGTGTCCCATTGCTAAACCCTGTCCTTGTTTATGGGGCCCTGGCTTCCCACCTGCTCCAGCAGCTGCTGCCTTCCACCGCCTACAGGAAGGGAATGACCCTCTGGGTTTAATAGCAAAATGCTGAAGGATGCCAAGGGCAACTCTGTCCAGGCTGAGACACCTGGCAGGGCAGTTTTGTGGTGCTGAAGGTTTTTAGTGAAGGTCTGAGAGAAAGCAGAGCTGGAAGGACCAAACCCAGAGAAACAGCAGAGAGGTGGAATGAAGTAGGGGATCAGCTGCAGATGAAAGCACCAAATATTGGTAGATTATTCTGAGCAATTGGAGGGCAAGCACCCAAACCAGAGATCAGTTTTGCCACAAAAGCACTATGAAGCCCCTCATAAGTGATGTAAACAGTGGAGGTGTAAATATAAATGCTCATCCAGGCTGCACTGCTGACCCGCCACATGAACCTGAAGCCACAGAAGCTTCCTGGAAGGCATGTTTCACTACTAACTGAAATTATTTGAGGAGAGGAAGGTGCTGCCTGCTGTCTGCCTGAAGGGGAGCAGAGGGGCCAGCTGCCTGTTTTAGTCCTTGACAATAACACTGCTGGAAAGAAATGTTGCTAATGCAACCTGAGCTTTTATGGGTGTTTTTACTTAGAAAATTACCTTGAGAATAGCTTTATTATTATTGAATAGAATCAGGTATTTGCTTAAAGGTCTTGACATCCCTGCAGAAACTGTAGAAAACTGTGATTTTATTTAATGAAAATATTGCTGTTCAAAACCTGTTTCACTCTGGGGGTTACCCTGCAGGCCCATGTGCATCCCAGCAGTGGAAAAGCATCCATTTCCTCTGGTCTGCCTCTCCCTCTGCAGCTCACCTGGGGTTTTTTCACCCTCAAAAGGCTTCCCTATGCACTTTGCCACCCATGTGGAGTTACATGTAGCCTGTTAGTGGCAAGAGTGGCCATCAGTGCTGCTCAGAAATGGGTTGCCACTCTCCAAGGACAAACCCTGGGTGACATCCACACTAGAAGCTGCTGGATCATTCTTCTCCCCTTGGCTTCAGGTCCCATCACAGTGGTGATTCCTCAAGCCGTGGCCTCCAGTCGGTGGCTCAAGGGCAGTGGATGTCCAAAACCCTGCCCAAGGTGTCCCTGTCCCCATCCTCCAGCAGCAGCTATAGAAAGGGCTCCAGTCTCTAGGAATGGCTTTTCAATAAGTCTGTTTTTTAACCTAAGTAACCCCTTTAATGTTCAGCGCTTGGGTTCAGAAGGAGGGACTTCTGTTTGCAGTTTGCTTTTCTGAGAAGAGCATATCTTTGTCATAATTAATTTTTTTTTAAATTATTATTTCTTAAATTCTTGCTGAACAGAGTCCAGAGATGCAGTGAAGCGTCTTGCCTTGGCAGCACACATGGTGCAGTCACAGCAGCCCTGGGGGGCTGAGGCAGTGACCTCTGCCAGAGGGGGAGGAGGAGGAGGAGAAGTGCCCCAAAGTCTCAACTGGAATGCAAAAGTTCAGGACACAACATCCTCCAGAGCAGGATGCCTTGCCTTGGCACCCCAGAGGAAGCTCTAGGAAATGCCATCCTTTGGCAAGGTACAAACATCAACATTGTGGCTCAGTTGTGGCCACAGTGACAGCCCAGGGGCTGCTCCTGGCTGCCCTGAGCCAGGTCCCCTCACCCCACTGGGGAGCAGCAGCCTCATAAATAATTCCTCAGTGTAATGGCAATGTTGTAAAACATGAATATTTAGTGCATGCATAATAGTTGTTTATTCATACTTAAATGTCAGCTGATGAAAACATATTTAAAAGGCTCCATTCCCAGGGAAGCACAGGCAGCTGGAGGAGAGGCGATGCAAAGTCACACTGGGTCTTGCCACACTGAAACCCAGAGCAGCAGTGATGGACCCTTGCACTCTCCAGCTGCAATATATTCCTGCTCCCAGGGTGCCAGACCTGGGGGAGCCAGCGCTGTCCCTCTCTTAACACATCCATCTCCCACCAATGGAGGGCTTCACATTTGTGCCAGAGCTGAATTTGGCTAAAACTCTGCCAGTTTGGGGTGTGCACTCCCAGCACGGGCGATGGGGTGGCCAACACTTCTCAGGACAAGGATGCTGTGGATGCAGGGATGTGGCCGAGGGTGCAGGCAGGCGGTGCCCCCTCATCCTGCCCGTCTCCAGCCCGCTCCCGCTTGCCAGCACAAACGTTCAACGCTTGGGAAGGGGGAAAAGAAATAAAAAGAGAGAGAAATAAATTATCAGTAAAGTAAAGAAACACAAACTTATGAAGGACATTTTTTTTTGCTGTCAATACACACAAAGAGACAAAAATTGGAAGCTTTTGAGGAAAAGAAATGCGTCTGAACTTCTGAGAGAGCGAGAAAGTACTGAAAAGCCCTGCCATGCCGAGCTCCTCTGAGGTAACTTCTGTGCTTGGAAAGAATATTTCAGAAGACATTTTATTCTTTAGAAGATGCCAAAACTGCAAGACTTGGCACTTTAACAAAACAGAAAAAGGAAAAAACACATAATCTTCTTAACTAGTAAGTCTTTGAGCCCAGGATCACATTGTTGCCATATAATAAAAAGGGATGTTATGCAGTAAATTGGGCAGTTAAGAATTCTGTGCATACTCAAAATCATGACATTTCAAGGACAATAAAGTTGGCTGGCTCGTGGCCATTGGCCATACGAACAGAAAACAAAAAAACGGATTGTCAGCTGGTTATTCATACCGCATTACAAAACAAGTCTCCCAACAGGCAAACACTCTTTATTGCTTGTGTTTTTGCTCCAGAAATATATTTTTTAATTAAAAAAAAAAAAAGAGTTCTCACAGCATTCATCTTACAAATGTTAACCCCTTAAAAGACAATTCTGACATGCTTTGCCGCTGGCTTTTCCACTTTATAAATGTTCTACAGACAAGGAGAAAATCAGAAGGAAAAATTTATTTCTCACATGGCATAAGTGTCGGTTTCTTTATGGGAGGAAAAAAAAAAAGGATCAAGGCATTCAAGACAGCTTTTATGCTATTAATCATGTGGGATGCAATTAATCATGTGGGATTAATCTCTTTTGATTTTTGGGGTGTCTGAGTTGAAATCGTCCCTGGAAAGTTGTTTTCCAGAGCAAACATATAGAATCTGTGAGCGTGTGCCAGGTGATGTCCCCAGACCTGCAGCCAGGGCTGAGAATGGTCCCAGTTTAGTGCTGGGCTGCAGAGTGGGGCTGGTGGCACGGATGTGCCGGCTCGGGGAAGGGCACTGGCCGTGGGCAGGGCGTTGTTGTGGCTGTGGCTGTGTAACTTTACCACATGTATCACTTTACCGCGACTGGTGGGGCCATACAGGCTCCCTGAGGGCTGTGCTGTTAACCAGAATTTTTACACATCGTGCACAATTTCTGTCTCCTCCATGGTTGCATTACACATCGGCAGCAATGCTGCTCCTCCCATGATTCCTGCAGGCCCTACTTCTCCAAGTCCAGCCAGGAGCTGGGAATGCCAAACTCTGAGGCACATCCCACAGGTTTCTGACACATTGCTACTGCTGTGTCTCTACTCTGTCTCTTTAATTGTCCCAGGGGGTTGTGCTGGAGCAGCTGCCGGTGGTTTGCAGGGAGATGATCAGGACTTCAACTTCTGCAGGTGGTGGGGCAGCTGGTTTGGGATGAGATGCTGGGAGTATCTGCTTGGCATAGGTATGGCTGTGGGCTTTTCCTGGGCTTTGGGCTGGAGAAAGTGCAGGATGTATCTGCACATCCTGGGGAATGGAGTGGGCCTTGTGGGGAGGGAAGAGATGGACACATGGTATGTGCTGGGGCTGTGTTGTTCTGACTTCTTGTTAAGAGCTGCAATAGTATGTAAGGAAAGGAGTGTCAAATCACTGGTTAAGTCAAATCCCCTTGGCTTGAGGACAGGTCTTTGCTGTGGGAGGGAATGATGCCCGTTTGGTCACAAAGCTCCCATAAAATTGCCCCCCTGTTGCTGGGTTATGGGAGAGAGACCGAGTCAGGCTGTCGTGGTGAGAGTTTTTTCCCTCTGTCATTTAAGTAAATCTGTCTTGACCACAGTTTAGGGGAGAGGCTTGGTCAAAAAACTTCTGTAAGTGTTTTTTGGGAAGTGCTAGTTGGTTGTTTGTAGAAATGGCACTGGGCTAGAACCTGAACTGATGCAAATAAATTTGTTGCCTGTCAAGCCATTGTATTTCTCTCATCCTCTAAGTCCTGGGTGAGCTCCATGCTCTTCCATAGTAGCTCCTGCTTTCTGTGCCACTGGTTTCCAGAAAACAGCCTTGCTTCTCCTGCTTCTCCCTCTCCTCCCAAGTTCTTGAGCACCTTTTATTGCAGTGTGATTTGCTCAACCTGTGTTTCATGTTTTAATCCACTTTTGTCTCTCCCCTGGCTCTGCCTATAGGTGTTGTTTCCCGTATTTACCTTGTTTTGATTGTACATTCTGTGGGACAAAGCACAATGATGACATTTTGTGGATAATTAAATCCTCCTGGTTGTGGTCCAGCCAGTGGGACAACTCATGCAGGAGGGTATAAACTGCCTGGATTTGCAGGCAGAGCCTGTCCTCTGCTGTGAATCATTTTGGGATGCTTTTGCATGAGCGAAGCTGTTTAAAAATAAATTGTATTGTATTAGACTAATGGAAGATAATAAATTCCACTGGTCTTTTAGCTTAAAATTCATCAATGTCTGGAGCTGGAAGGGGGGAAGGAGCTGGAGGACATTGAGCCATCCGGCAATTAATGGCCAGGAGCTCAGCTCTTGCCAGGCTGCCATGATGCCCAGCAGTGTCACACTGCTCTGGCAGCTTGAGGATAGCATAAGCACTAAACCCCTCTTAAAAAGGCAAAAACTAAAAAAAAAAAAAAAAAAGGCACAAAAAAACCCTCTTCTTCTTTTAAACATCAATTAACAAGATATCCTTTAATCAAAGTCTGCTCCAAGTGGCACTGCGCAAAGGGATTATTCCAAGATCAAAAACCTTTGAATTATTGAAGCCTTTCAACCCTGATGGCATTTGATGTCCCCATGCTACATCATGGAGAGCCCTTTTTTGGGGGGGGTGTAATTTCCCCAAGATCAGAACGTGTCAGCTCTGCTCTGATTTTGGCCAGCAGTGTGGGAGAGGGGTTGCAGACTCAAGCCTAAGGCTCATGCAGATTATCACTGGGCAGTTTTGGGGAGGAGAGCACAGAGAGTGCATGACCTGCCTCTGTGCTGCCTCGCTGGTGTGTGACAGAGCTCCTGGGACACTCTCCCTTGCAGGGGGTGTCCTGTAGCCCCATCCTGGCTGTGGGGGTACTGCAGGGAATGAGCTTGCAGTGGGGACAATTCGCATCCCCAAAAAGTGAACCGGCTATGAAATCGGCTTTGTGGTTATTTCTGTGCATCACCACCTGCTCTGAGCACTGGTGCCCTGCTCCCCCATCCCCTCATGTCCGTGTCTCCCAGCATATGCTCCCTTTGGTTTCCTGCTATTGCACTGCTGCAGACAGACTGTGGCACCAGGTGGCTCCGGCACTGCTCCAGGACAGCATCCCCGCGGTGTGACAGCCCCTGATGCCAAGCCCTGGCTGTGGCAGAGGGGCCTCTCTCCCTCTAAGATCCCATAGATTTTTCCCCTCAGCCCCCATATGGATGATGCCTTCTCATCCCAGTGCCATTGGGAATTTGGGGTGATTCTGGTGACGTTGCAGAACGAGGCCTGAGGAGGAGAGGTGAGAGCAAGCATGTGGGGGGAAAGCAGCTTATTAGTAGAGCAAACAACTCACAGTGCATCATTCCCTCAACAAGCACAACTCCTGTTTTTGAATATCTGCAAAGGGGCTATGCTCTTCCTGAAACTGTTGGTACTCAGAATTAATGGAGTTTGCTTTTTTCCCCCTTTTGGTTTGGGATGTGTGGGTGTGTTCTGTCTGTGCTCGGGCTATGCTGGCCGACTGCAGTGGCTCACACCAATTGCCACCCTGGTACCCTGCCAGAGTACCCCAGCCTTCTCCCTCTGCACAGCCAGGACAAAGGTCCTAGAAATGTCTTAATTCCCTGAAAATATGGCAAAAGCAAAGACTTGTGTGGACAGGATTAATATCCACCTAACACAAAAAGCTCTGTAGGCAAATCTTGCTCATTGAGATGGAAGATGAAGACAAAAGCCATCTAAGCAGGGCTGCTCATGTTTAAACTCATGTGAATGTTTGAGAAAGTGCCCTGGATGCATTTTTCTAGTAATTTTTATTTTCTTATGTTTGACCCAATACAACTGTTAGTTTTCTTTCACATTACCAGTGGTGCTCCACTGAGGAAGCCAAGAGTATAATTTATGGAAGGAAAAGGTGCAGCAAATAGATGCTTTGGCCTCTATAAAGTACTCCTGCCACTTTAGAAGCCACTTGATGAATGGAACCTTTGGTTGATGTCATTTGCTGGCTTTGTGAGCAGCTTCTCCCAAAGTCTTGCTTTGAGGAAAAGCATATTTTAAGAAGTGCATTTATGATCTGGACTCTGCTGTTACAAGTGGTGAGGATCCAGGTCCTGGAAACTCAACTTCCTTATTGCTGGTAACAGGATCAAGCAGCACTGTGGCAAGTTTCCTCCCTCACCCCCCGCAAAACACTGCATTTACAGCAGGAGATAAAGGCTGTGAGAAAGTTGCAGGGGCAGACACACCATGCTTTGAGCTGTTGTTGTCTCCTTGCATACAGATCACTAGCAGGGCTGCTCTGGCCAAAGCTAACCCCACCCATCGATGCCCACCCTGTCCCAAATCAGGGTCCCCAGGGGGTAACTTGGCAGGGGCTTTTTCAGCAGCAAGGTGTGATGGGCAGCACCTGCTTGGGTACGTGGTGAGGGCTGGCTACCCCAGGAAAATTAAATAAGCTCAGGTTTTATCCCCATCAGCAATAGCTCAAACCAGAACCCCTTTCCCATGGCTGGTGATGGTCTGACACAGGAGCAGGCTCCAGGGCTGCCTGTCTGCTGCAGCTGTGAGGGATGGAATTTGGGATGAGGGGTGTTGTCCCTCAGCATCCTGCTCCAAGCCTTCCTCCTCTCACATTGCCTGCTCTGCCCCGAGTTTTGCAGGGATTTCTTGCAGAGTCCCTCCTGGTGGCTGCTCTGTTGCAGACCACCTCCAGCAGCGGGGCTGCTCCTCCCCGGTGCCACAGGAGCATTCCCGGTGGGTGTGTGGGGCACAGGAGCCACCCCTGGGGCTGTGCAGCAGGTAAAGCTGTCCCTGCAGTGGGATTGCTGCCCTGGTAGATCACACTGCTCAGGAGTTCACTAGATCAACTTTCTAGTCAGCCCAGGTCTTCTTTTTTTGTTTTTATTATCCAACTAACTGTACATGTTAATAAGAAATCTTCTTTTATATAAAACCAAGCAAATTTTTTTTCTCTGCCTGGAGTAACATAAATAGATCTTTTCATATATAGCTTCAGTGTCCTGGGACTGATTTGTGGATATATACTGCTGCTTAGAAAGGCTGTAATTTACAAGTGATTGTTTGGAGGACTTCAAATTACCACCAATCATATATATGGATATATAAACAAAAAATGAAGCTTCTTTGGACATTCTGCATAAACAATTTTCTTGGGAAGAAAAAGGATTCTCAATAAAAATAATAATAATAATAATAAAGCCCAGGGTTTTTTTATATCTATGCCACTACATAAAGTAAGGGTAGATTACTTCAGTCCTTCATTTATATTTCAGCATTTCTGGACCATTTCCTCTAGTATTTTATCTTTTTTTTTTCTCCTTCCACCATATATAAATAAAATCCTCCTGTATTCCATTCCTGATGGGTTTGGGGTGTGGAGGTAGCAGAAACCCTGCTGCCCAGCCCTGCCTGCCTGTGCTGTCTCCGAGAAGAATAGGGATGGGAAGGATTAGCTCCAGCTACCTTAATGAAATTTCACTTCAGCTTCTAAGTCTCTCTCGCAGAAAAGTATATACATGCACAAAGAGAAATGCTTTTGGAAGCTGCTCATGATTTTTATGGCCCTGCTGCTGGGAGCTGCTGACAGCATCTGCTCTCAGCAGTCAGGGTCTCTGTTAAAGCCAGATACCCTAAAGTCCCTATTTTACTTTGGGAGATATTTCTATAAGGCTTTTTTTGGCTTTCCAGGTCCAAGACAGAAAAAAAAACCCCAAAAAACAGGGTCAGCAGGAGCAGCCAAAGGCACAGTTGCAAGAGGAGCCCTGCAGCAGCACCACTGAGCACCCAGGGCTGTGCATCTGCCCACGACATTTGCCCAGCCTCCAGTGTCTGTGCTTTAGGGGCAGCAGTAAGGAAGTGTCATATTGTAAGGTAAAGGGGCCTTTCAAGCCATTAATTTGTCAAGTTGCTATTTGTTTTATTTTTTTTGACTCTTGTGAACTTTGAGGCATTTACAACACATGTTCCATAGTTTTGTGTGGTTTTTTTCAAAGTTATAAACTGGTTGATGCAAGTTTAGATGACTTTATGTGACCTGAAAGTAGATCATTTAGTGGTAGTTAATGCTCCTTGCCCATCAGAAACCAGGTCATTTTTAGTCCCTTTATTAAAGCAAGCAACACAATCTGCCTTCAGCTGCCAGTGTGCATTTCCAGTGGAATGTAAGGGTTTAAAAATGAGCACAACTTGAGTACAGGAAAAGGGATCTCGATGTGAAAAGAACATGCTTTTAATTGAGATTAGTTGATCCATATTCCATTAGCAAATCCCATCCCATGGACACTGCTCCTGCACAGGCAGGCAGGATTTATCAGCCCTGGTGCTCTCAGGCTCCCTTGTGCTGCTGCTCTCCCAGGGAGCCGCAAGGAGCGAGGCGGGACAGGCTGCTGTATATCACCCATCTCCTGCTCACCAAATGATGATTCAGATTCACACTGAGATCCATAAAAGTCAGTGGTTTATTGCTGTCTTGTATTTCTGTATTAACCACCTCATTATCATCCCAAATGGAGTATAAATCTGAGGGTATCCAGTTGCTCAAGCCCGTGTGCTTGTGCTCCCCCGCCTCCTGCCATATAAATCTTGGCTCTGGGTGACGGGGGGGACCCTGTGGTTTCCCAGCTCCAGAGCAGTGGTGTTTATGAAGGACCAGCTTCCTCTTCTCGGGGCAGGCCAGGCAGTGCTCCCTGTTCTCCTGACCGTGTGTCTCTGCTGCTGTCGGGGAGCAGCGGCACTGATGCTTCCCGGGAGCGCTGTGGACACAAAGCTGTGCCTGCTGCCAGGCCACACGTCTCACCCCTGTACGTTCAGGAGATTTGAAGTCCCTCAGAGAGTGGCCTGTCTTTGGGGTCTGGGGCTTTTCGTGCGTGGGGTGCTGGCTGTGTTCAGCCCTGAGGTGGCTGGTATTTAGCCAGTTGCCAAGTGGCTGGGAGCCATTTGGGGAGAGCTCCTGGCACCCTGACCTCGGCTATGCGCCGCCTGCTTTGGGCACTCGGTGTCTTGTGTTAGAAAAAGCCCCAAACAAACAATGAGGCTGAACCAGGCTGGGTCAGATCATGTTGTAAGAAGCCATGGCTAGGAACAGGATGCACCTTGAGGTGCGTGGGGGATTCCCTGCTCTAGAAAGCCCTGAGGATGGCCAGTGAAACCCCTCCAATGCACTGAAATGAGATTTGATGCCGTGTCCATAGCTCACCACGTGTCAGAGTCAGAAATAATTGCAGGATTAGGCACACGATCTTTTGATCATGACTCCTCATCCCTGAGAACACATGCCATTAGCAGGAGACAACTTTTCCTATAGTTCAAGTCTAACCATTTGTGCTTCTCAGTGTTGATGAAGAATGCTATTCTTAGCAATAAAGTGTAACTTTTCCAAATAAATTGGGGGAATAAAGTGCAACCTTTGGCCTAAGATCTCCCAAAGCCTCTGTTGGCCTCGGTCGGGTGTGTATCAGCAGGGACATGTTGCTTTTCTCAGAGAGCTTTTCTTTTTTTTTGTCTCATTCATTTGATGAAAGGAGACCAAATGAATTATGGGGAAGGCAAAATAATTTAAAAATTATGATTATTTTCTGTTTCTGCATAATACAAAGCACTTCTGTAGCAGGTGCCTCTTAAAACCTGTTCATCATTACCGGCTATCTTTGCTGCAAGTTCCCATCCAGTGCAAAGTGATGAGTTCCCCAGAATTTGATAAATTACACCCCTCCCTTGCAAATTATTCTCCTTCAATCTTCCACCACCTCTGGTCTTGACACGTGTGCTGGAGAGGGCGACAAGCTTTTAAACCTCATTTAATGCTCGTACCCAAGAGTTGCAGAGTTTTCTGGGTTTCTCAGAGGTCGTGCTTGCTTCTCACACTCTGCATGAATGCTTTTTAAAAATTATTATTATTATTTTAATCACAATGCTGCTGCTCCTAAGCTGATTCAGGCACCCAGGTCATGTATATTCTAAAGCAAAGCTTTGGAGGAGGGAAGAAATATCAGGGGCAGATACACTAGGGACACAGTGAAGTTTGATGCTGTGCCAAATGCTGAGACTGCCATGAGGACGTGTGGCTTTTATTCTTCTCTTCCTACTCCTTCTCCTTGTCCACGAGCTGCTGAACTCCCCTCATTGCCTCCCCTCTGGCACCAGGTTCCCCTCCCTCTGCTCTTTGTCATTAGCCACTGAAATATCGTGTAGTTGCACAAGGTGGTTTGTTCTGTGCCTCTTATTTCCCTCTTTTGGGTCTCTTCTCCTCACAGAAACAACAGGTTCTCACTTGGCATGTCCTGGGCTGCCAGCTCCAGGCAGGTTTTCCCTCATTAACCTCTGAAGATACATTGGTAAAATGTCAGTGTCATACTCCATCATGCAGTGAGATCTATTAAGTGCACTTTGTTATTCCTGGATTCAGACCCACAGTGCCTCTTTGCCTCCCTGGGAGCCTCATGCAAAGATCACATACGATGCTATGGATGATGGTCAGAGTGAGCAATCATCCAATCATCCTTCCCCTCTTGCTCCTTTTTTTTTTTTTTATTTATGTCCCCCACTCTAGCTGATCTTTCCCACATCCTCATTGCACCAAGCAAAAGCAACTGGGACTGGCAGCATAGTCTTTTGTGGTGTTTTTGGGGTGTGATGGGGGAAGCAGCTGCCAGCTGCCAGGGAAGGACAAGATAATCCTCGTTTCGAGCCTCCTGAAGATGCCCAACACACAAAACTTCTGCATTGTCCTTCTGCAGAACACAACTTTTAATTTGGATTTTTTTGCAGCAGAGAACTGTATCTTCTGCACCACTGCATTGCCTTTCCAGAATGCCTTTAGAACCCTGATAAAACATTCATCTCTGGAAGCCTACAGGCTCTCCAGCAAGGAATCTAAGTTACCAGCAAACAGGAGTGTGAACTCGAGCGCTTCCTTGTGTGCACACTCCTTGTGCACGCAGGTGTTAAGAGGTAGGTTCCCTAGAAACATGCAGAGTACTGCAGCCTCACTGGTGACGGAATCAGCTGGCTGCTGGCCCCTGACCAAAATGTGGAGGCACTGGTTTGCTCAATGGGAGGGAGAATTTGTGCTCATGAGTACAATCTTCTCTTTTAAGCCCTGGTCCAGTTGCTCTAACGTAATTTTGGGCTCCTGAGGCAAGTCAGCACCAGGAGAGGGTGAGAAAAAAGGAATTTAATCAGAAAGGAAGACATTTCCCCAAACCTTCATTCATTTTTTGGGTATACATTTGCTAGAGTGCCCCCATGAGCACGCTCAGCATTGCTCTGGTCACTGCAGACTCCTCCGGGCAAAGACAATTTACCCTGACTTTGGAGCTGCCACTAATGAAAGGCACTTAACAAATGCTTCTGAAAGAAGAAAACCTCTGTACTCCTCTCCTCGTCATTCACTTTCAAATTGATAAGTTAAATACTGTACTCCAGCACAAACATTTCTCAGGGACAAAGTATAAACATTTCTAGTGGAGTGCACTTAATACAATTTTGTTTGCCAAGTGGCTCTGCCTCCTCCCAAGCTGCGTCTACGAGAGGGTTTTATTTAAATGGAGATATAAATTAATTGTACTCAGCACAGCCTCTCATCCCCGCTCTCTCCTGCATCCATACCCTTGGACTCAGTGAAGGAAAGGGCAGGTGGGAGCCATGCAGCTGGAATACTGGCAGGACACTACAGCAGCCCTTCCCCTGCCTGCTGCCTTCCCGGCCTCCCTTGATTATTTTTTTTCCATTGGAAGACACATGACTGGATTTGCTTTACTTAGATGGATGCAGATGCAATTCCATGAAAGATCTCCTTCCCAAGGCAGGGGTTAATGCAATGTTTTGTGACCTCGCTCTACTGTGATGGGCCACACCAACTCTCAGACAGCCAGATTAAATTAATATATGTCAGATATTTTAAGGTTTCATTCAGGAGAAAGCCTAATTTTAGACTTTGATTAAATGCCTGTCTTGGTAATAGCATGGATAATTTCCTCTCAGAATTGGCAAAATTTAAGTTTCAACAATGTCTTAAACTGGGCCCAGTTATTAACAAACCTGAGCTTTCTGACATCTGTCCATCCCTTCTCTACCAGAATTCCTGTTTAGGTATAAATTACACAGAAACTGCTCAAACCTGACTTTTCTCTGATCTCTACTCATGTGTTTTGTTCATCCCTGAAATGCTTTGGAGGAAAGTAACAAAAAGTGCCACCCTTGTGAATGGAAATCAATTTTGCCATCTACACTAAAATTTCCATGTTTTGCAAGAAAAACCACAGCGGGTACCAGAGCCAGGTGTTGTGAGTGCTGTGGAACCTCTCTGCCTCCACTCAGAGGAAGGTGGGCAGTCACAGACTCAGAATCATAGAATAGGGGACCTCAAGGATCATCGGGTCCAACCTTCCTTGGCAAAAGCATGACCTGGAAAAAATGGCCCAGCTGAATCTTAGAAGTATCTAAGGTTGCAGAATCTACCATTTCCCTGTGGAGATTATTCCAAAGGCTGATTGTTCTCACTGTGAAAAAATTTCCTCTTGTGTCTAACTGGAATATCCCCAGCAGTAACTCGTAGCCATTACCTCTTGTCTTTCCCATGTGAAAAAGGGAGTTTCCATCTTCTTTGCAGTCAGGAGCTTATGAACTGTTTTGGGGTTTGTTTCCTTTTCTGTGAGATGCCAGGACTGCTACGTGGAGAATTTTGCTGAGAAGTTCCTTCCACAGCAGTCTGACCTGCTCATTACCAAAGCCAAGGGGAGGCTCGGGGCAGGGGATGAAGGCTGGGGATGGAAACTTCAGCTCAGGTGCTGGTAGGTCCCATGGATCCCAACCTGCTTGAGGCCCCTCCAAGGCTCTGCCCAGCTCCTCCCTACCAGGAGATGCAATCTGTCAAGTCTGCAGAAACAAACTTGTTCTCATAAAACAGTAGTAATTTTATGGTTTGACAGGAGAAATGTACGGCCAGCATCTTGCTGCTCATCAGAAAAACAGCAGCTATCTTTTGTACAACTCTTGGGTTTTCCACTTTTTTTACCTTTAAGATTAAAAACCTCCCAAAGAAGGCTTACAAGGTTTATGGCAGAGGTGTACAAGAAGCGAATTAAAATTCCATAAATATATTTGCTGGCTAAAATTTATATATCCTGTATTCCTCGGGTATCTAATTAGATCCAAGAAGAAAATAGCCCTGCAAAGGATAGGCATTTTGTTCAAATAATTTTTAAAAATTGAGCTAAATAATGGCCATTTTATACTGCACACAATATAATTGTTCTTCTTGTATTGGGGAGCAGTTATAAATTATCTGGTATCCCATTCAGCCTCGTTGCCAGGCCGAGTACCAAACAATTGTGAATGTAGTTACTGGGCAAGTAAATTCACGGTTTTCTGACAACTACACCGTTCCTGCCACTGCTAACTAACATTCTGCATAAAAAATGCAATCCCTGGGAAAGAAGGAGCATTTATCTAAGTGCTGACATTGAAACATTCTGAATAACTCTTTGAATCATTTGTACTATTATGGGGAGAAAATGTAATTATTGTAATCAGCCTTGAGTCTGAGGCCATGTTGTTTTAAAAAAAAAAAAAGAAGGGAGAGGGGAGGGGGAAACCAGATCTGAACAACGAAAATGAACCTTGATAATGGAGCAGCCTTGAATTCCACTTCATTTATCACACTAATGGATGTCAAGATGACCTCAATCAAACATTTTGTTTTCCAGTTTTAAGCAATGGAAAATGTTTTTTTTTT
>VZTH01017537.1:0-32620 GCA_013397815.1 Aleadryas rufinucha | reverse complement strand
AAAAAAAAAAAAAGGAAAGTTATTTAAATTGTTCCTAGTAATTACATTAGAGTAGAAGGTCAAAGTCAATATGAAATAGTATCAACCAACCTTTTGATGAGTCTAGTCCAGGCTCTTTGTTGGCACAGTTCACATATCTCCATAAGCCTAGTGCAAGCTTTATGTTTCTCTTTCCCCATTCCTTATGTTTTTATGCTTAAATAGAAATCCCATTTTGTGGTGTTTTTATTTGGAGCCCCAGTAGTATTTCATCTAACATTTTGAAGTAAATGATCATGTGGTTTAAACACCAGCTCCCGGACTAGCATACCCCAGGATTGGGTATAGCTGTAAAAAAGGCAGAGAAATCTGAACAAAAAGAAGTTTATGTCAGCAGCACTTCATGAAAATGTCTTCATTCACCTAGGCCAGAGGGAAACCTAATGAAGTTCAGCAAAGGCAAGTGTAGGGTCCTGCACCTGGGGAGGAATCACCCCAAGTACCAGCACAGGTTGGGGGTGGCCTGCTGGGGAGCAGCTCTGCGGAGAAAGACCTGTGAGTCTTGGTGGGTGATGAGCTGACCATGAGCTGGCAATGTGTCCTTGTGGCCAGGAGGGCCAGTGGGATCCTGGGGTGCATCAGGAAAAGTGTGGCCAGCAGGTCGAGGGAGCTGATCCTGCCCTTCTAGTCGGCCCCAGTGAGGCCACATCCAGACTGCTGTGTCCAGGTCTGGGCTCCTCAGGACAAGAGAGATAAGGAGCTACTGGAGAGGGTGCAGCGGAGGCCACAAAGATGATGAGGGGTCTGGAGCATCTCTCTGATGAGGAGAGGCTGCAGGAGCTGGGCCTGGTTAGTTGAGAGAAGGCTGAGAGGGGATCTCATTGATGCTTATAAATATCTGCAAAGTGGGTGCCAAGAGGATGGTGCCAGACTCTTTCCAGTGGCACCCAGTGAGAGGACAAGGAACAATGTCCATAAACTAAAACACAGGAAGCTCCACCTCAACATGAGGAAGAACTTTACACTGAGGGTGGCAGAGCACTGGAACAACTCCCCAGGGAGACTGTGGAGTCTCCCTCTCTGGAGACATTCAAACCCACCTGAATGTGTTCCTGTGTCACTGCTCCAGGTGACCCTGCCTTGGCAGAGGGGTTGCACTGGATGATCTCCAGAAGTCCCTTCCAATCCTAACAATTCCATGATTCTGTGATTTGAATATTTCAGTTTGGTAATATCTCTGCAGCAGACAAGAGCACACCGATACCTGCACTTCTTCCCATGCCTGTAAAACTGTTGGCTGGATCCAAATTTAGGCAGGGCCCAGGGCTGCCTCTGCTGGCTTGTTGTCTTCTGGCTCATACAGCTTAGTTCAGGACATCCGAGTGAGAGTGTCAGTCCCCCCTCAGAAGTGGTGCAACAAGTTGGGTTTGATGGTGCTGTGCAAGTATAGTCCATAATCTCCACCAGTGTCACCTGCAGCTGTCAAGATACTGGGTGTATTTTAACTCATTTAATTTGGCAGACCAGCGTTTCTGTGGATCCACAAAGTGTCTGGAGTTATCAAGGACCTGTTTCACAGGTTTCCAACATGACTGCGAGCTGTAGAAATGTGAATAGCTTAAAAGCTACAAATTAATTATTTCATTGAACACTGGCAGTTTTATTTAAAAGAAAGAAAAATAACAGTGTAATCATCAGTCTGAGAAGGAATCCAAGGAGGAACTGTCTGTGAGCTTTCCCCATCCTTGCATCCCCTTGTAGCTGTGGCAGGTATAAACTTGTCTCTCTTGTGTTGTCTTCTGTCCATGGGGCACGAGGCAAAGGCAGTTTCATTTCTGTAAGTGCCTAAGCGTCTTTCACATGTCCCTTCAGGGTGTCTCTTTTTGTAGTTCTTAACCATAATATATAGTTGTCTTGGTGTTCTTACACGATGGTCATAGAAGGAAGACAAAAGCCCTGAAAGAAGACACTGTTAGAAAATCCGGGTCTAAGTTTTGAACCACGTTTGCTACAGCAGGTTATGCAAATCCTGTGTCTGGACATCAGAAGTAGCCCTAAGTCCAGGTGTATGGACTTAAGAGATCTGCACACCCTCTTGCACCACATAAATTGCGAGTTCCCTATTCTCTAATGCAAGATTATTTCTGTCTTTTCTACTTTTAACAGATAATGCTGTTCTCTGTTGACATTTTCCACTGCAGCTTGTAACGTTATAAAAATACCTATGATTTTTAATACTGAAACTTTAAAAAATGCTTATGTTAGTGTCTTTGAGCAGCAAAAAATACCATGGTTTATTTAAAAGACATCTTTCTCCTTTAGAAAAAGATATGATGCAGTAAATGATCTGTAAGGAATTTGTGACAACCCCCCCGCCCCAGCAATAGCATCATGCGACAGATTGCTCTGGGCCCCTGCTCACTTCCATGTGAAGCTTTTGGAGAAGTCTGTGCCAAATAAGCTTCTTTGAAATGGTCAGAAATCATCCATATGGTAAAACGTCACCTCTCCTCCCTTCACCAATAATTCAGGATTTAGGACAATACTTTGCAAAAAATGTGGAACCATGTGGTCCATGGAAGGGGCCCTCCGGTAGGAAGGGCAGAGCCAGGCTGGTCCAAGTCCCCTGCCCTCCCCAGCTGGGCAGAAAGTATCTGCATGGCAGGAAAGAGCAGGAACAAACAGGTAAGAGGAGAGGAAAGATGCTTAATGCCTAAAAGGATGTGCATGAAGGCAGGGCATAGACCTCAGCGTCTTCCCTGGGAATAACAGTGCACTGTGTAGTAACCTCAGGCTAAAAGACAGACCAGTGAATCATAATAGGAAAAAAAAAAGTGTGGACATTTTTAAGTTAAGCTTTTAAGAATAAATAAATCTGTAGAATGTAACATAAATCAGCTGTGTCTTTCCCCCTCCCTCCCTCCCCCACCCCCAAACGCTCGCTAAAGCGATTGGAAACATTTGGGCCTCAGAAAAAAAGGCAAAGCTATAAGTGCTTTTTCTTTCTTTTTTTTGCCAAATCATGCAGAAGATGCTGGCAGCTGCAAAGATTCAATTATACACAATGCAAAAAATAATTTAAAAAAATAATGGCACTTGAAAAAAAATTGCCTCTCCAGAAATTGCGTGGAACAATAAATCTGTTAATTAGCTAATTAATATTCAATTGGGGTCAGTGGGCTTAATAGAACCTTTTTCTGAGACCCAAGAAATTTTCCAATCACAATGTTAAGTCTGCCCACTTTCATTATCATCTAAGCACAGGCAGCCCTTATCAGGCTGCCAGACGCCCGGGAACAATGCGGCACCATTATCATCCCGGCGCAGCGGGTGCGGGTACCACAGTCGGATGTTGCAGGCTGTGAAGTAAAAATGCTTGAGCATTTAGGGTAATTGATATATGGGTTCTGCTGTATTGTTTAGGGCTGTTTGTTTGCTCTAGTGGTATTTAAGGCAGCGGAGCATCAGAAGATTGATTTTCATTGGTTGCCATTTTTTATTTTTTTTCCGGCGGAATCGATGACAAGTTGTCAGTGCGGGACCCTGACCAATGGCAGCTGGCAAGTGCTCCCCATGGCACGGGGGCTGCTGCTGGCCAGGCACCATGGAAGTGCTGGGGCAGTGTGCTCCCCATGCCTTCTGCCAAATCTTGTCCAGCAGAGATGCTGTGGGAACGCTCCCCTGGGCAGGGTGGACATTAAAACCCACATCGCTATAAAAAAGGACACAGTTAAACCTGCCTCGCTATAAAAAATGACAAAACCCAAAACCTGTGTTATGAATGGTGGTGGCTGCTTTTATTTATTTTTCCAAGGGGCTGCAGTTTTCTGCCATTAAGGCCTGCTGTCCTTTTCTTCCCTTGATATCAAAATATGGACGTGGGTCCGGTGGCTTTGGGTCTCCCCACCGCCCCCCAGGGTTAAGAGAGTGCTGTAGATTACAGCTTTTGGAGTTCACTGGACTGAATATGGTTGTTTATGGTATTCCACAACATTTCATGGAACAGTTTGCGAGTGAAATTACATTTGTTGTTTAGCTGGCAGTAAATCCTCCAGGTTAGCTTGGAAAGGCCATGTAGGTCCAAGCATTTTGACACAGGCTCCTTAAATCACCGTCCCAGGCCCCTGGCATGGACCATACTACTCTGATGATTAGGTTGTAAATGAAAAATACAGTTGGAGTTCCCTCTACAGAATGGGGACTTGATCTACAGGACCTACCTGCCCCTCCACTTCACAGAGCTGCATCTCCACACACTGTTGCAAGTGACCAAAGAGGGTAAAAGTAGCCTGGATACTTTGCAGTTTGAGGTTTCTCCAAAAACTTGTCCATCAAGGAGCAATGCTGCTTTCCCCCCTTGCCATGGGTCCCTCACCAGCCCGACGTTTGTCTTAGAGAGCAGAAACAGAGGGGAAGAGATTTTTCACTGGAAATGTGGAGACTGGGAAATCCTGTTTCTTTCCTCCTTTCTGTTTCTCACAAAGGATTCCTGTAACCGATATTTAAGGCAGAGTATTATTACTTCACAGAAAAATTGAGAGTTTTGCAAGTATTTCCCAAGTAGTGTGGCTGTTGGTTATTTGTGTGCTTAACCTGAAACTAGAAACTCGTGGTTATGGATGGCTTATCCCCGAATCTGCTGGAAAAGAACATTTCAGATGATTTCTTGCCAGTGAAGCTATAGGTTAAATGGTTTACAGGTGTGGGCCTTTCGTGGTGGCAGCTCCTGTGCCTGGTGCACCCCAAGAAAGTTTTCTCTTGGTGCTGCCAGAAGGATGCAGGTGTTTGTTGGACAGTGAGTTTTTGGGAGGAGATGGGAAGGTGCTGTAAATGGGGGGACACCAAAATCCCTTCCCAGCTGCTGGTAAATGCTTCTACTTTCCCTTCAGTCTTGCTGTGTTTTTTTCACTTAGCTTTTTGAGACCCACTTCGCAGTGCTCACGGATTTTATTTCAGGGGCATGGGCTGGGGAGGAGGAAATAAAATTTTTCCTTTCTCTTTCAACTTTCCTGCAAGTCACTGGACTTTCATATTTATTTCCTGGGTAGCCTATGTGCAATTATTCTGATTAGATCCCTCTTGCCACTTCTCTGCTATAACACACATATCCTAAACCTTAAAAAGAAAATAAAAGCTGTTATTTCCTATTTTCGTAAATGAAAAGATGTTTCAAGTATTGGGAGACACGGAAAGAAATTCTGCAGTTTGAAGATACTTCAACTTAACTACTAATTGCAGGGGACCAGTGGGCGTAATTTTGGCACTATATTAGCTTTGCCACTCCATGAATAATTTGCATACAAAATGCTTTATTTTGGCAATCTATTAAAGAGCTATACAGTATTTGTGGCTTATCGCATTCACGCAGGAAGCAGGATCCTTGGCCATCTCGTTAAATTCTGTTGATGCATAACAATTTAAAGCATGGCACAAGCTGGTATGACATTTAAAGATGCCTTCACTTAATTATATTACACAAATATTGGGTTGTTTATCCTTGGGAATAAAGTCTTTTTGAAGTCAAAGTTGGCATGCGTATAAAGGAGTAAATTTTAACTGATCCCTCAAGTGGGCCTCCTAGCTGCAAATTGGGGTTCTTGCATTTTTTAAATTATTTGTGATAAGAAGCATTACACTTTGAATACAGCCACTGGAGTTTGTTTGGTACTCCCTCCCCTCTTCTCCTCTAATGGAAAATACAGTCTTTAGCAGTAAATCGGCACATGAAACCAGAGGGGTAACCATGGGCTGGGGTGAGAAATGGGACAAACAGTGGCATTCATAAGAGTCTGTGGCTGCAAAAAGCAAGAAGTCCTCACTTCGGTCTTCAACAGGAGGAAAAAACTCATGTAAGGGGGTATAGAGACTGTTTGCACAGAAGCAATGGGGAAATGAGGGTAAAAGAAAAATCAATGCTTTTTTTTTTTTAATCTCCAGAAGGATAATCAGCATGAAGCAAACACTGGAGTTTAGGTTTCTCTGTAAAGAATAAATTGAAAAGCTGCAAATCTAAAATTCATATTGTTCACTTTAGTTGGCTGTTCACATTTTCTTTCTATACATATATATCACATGCAGAAGCTGCAGGGAAGAACACAGAGAGCAGGCTGGGCAGAGGGGTCTCCAGCCCCATAAAAGGGAAAGATCCCAGGTGAGGAAACTGAAACCATTAATTTGCCAGTGTTGGGAAGAAGGTGTGATCATTTTGCTCTGTTAGTGGTGTTAATAGTAGAGAATTAATCAAATTTTGGCTCACTGGACAATAAAAGAGAGGACTGTTGTACAGAGATAAAAACTTCTCCACTTTGACCAAGAAAAAAAAGGCAAAACCCCATAAATTACTGAACAACCCTATCTGTCCTTACTCATAAATGAGTGGGGTGACCTCCAGGTTATGGACAGACCATCACTTAGAGGGTTGTTGCACATCAGTTTAATGGCGTGTCCCTGCCTATCCCTTTCTAGACTTATTTTAGAAGCAGAATGTGGTGGCTTGAAATGACTTTGTTTGTTGGGCTGGGTAATGAGAAACATTCAGTTCACCCAATTCTTGTGTAATGTAGGAAAAATAGATGGTATTTCACTCTCACCAAAACCAGCCATAGAGAAAGCAGTCACTAAACACAGCTTAGAGTGCTTGTCTGGGTCATTATAACTAATATTTTTCTCCATTGGTTTAACGAGATACTCGCTCTCATAGAAAAATTAACTTTATATCCCATTTGTTAGCATACTCATTCAGCCATTTGGAGGAGGTTCAAAAAATGGTACATATACATAAATAAATTTTAACTCTGTACTTTCTCTTAGCCACCAATCTGCTGGCTGCAGCTCTGAGCTGTGGTTCACCCAGGAACTTCTTTGTCCCTAAAGACAAAGTCTCAAAAAGCTGAAAAGAAGAGCTGGTCCTGGCGTGGTGGCCACATCTCCTCCTTACCTGTCCTTTGCAAAATTGCATTGCTGTGAATAAGTGTCTGGAAAAACACACAGGCCAGTAGGAACTGGCACCACTGCACTAGAGCTGCTCTTTGTGCTCAAGGAGAAGTTTGGGTCCTCAGTCTGTTTGGTTTTGATGTGTGTGTCCTTCCTATAATTAATTAACTAATGAGCTGATATGAAGTAATTTTATATATCATGGACTATTGATAAAATCAGTGTTAAGTATATTAGCAATTAGGAACTAAGAGGATGGTAGGAATCCTTACATGCAATTAACTACTCTGATTTAAATTACCGTCCTCCCATTATCCTCCGTTTCGATCTATAAACTGTCCCTTATTGAAGATGGATGTGTATGGATGCACTCCTGGAGAAGCTAGGCCACATCTTGGACTCTGTGCCAGTGCAGCAGGATGGATCTGTGCTCTGGCACTGCATCCCACGCCCCAACCAGCCAGGCAGACAAACTGAGGTGCCGAAATGTCCTCAAACACACAGGACTCCTCAGCCTAAATCCCACTGGGTTTTGGTCAGGTTTAAGAGACCTAGCTTTGCATTTCCAGTGACTGAAGCACAGGTGAGCAACTCCCACAGAAGCATTCTTAAGGATCAGAGAGGAAAAGTCTGCTTGAAGCAGTGCCTTATAGCTGTGCAGTCAGGTCTCCTCCTGCAACTGCTTCTTACACAAATTAAACAGCACTGAGACCTCCCCTGGCAAACAGCATATTCTTTACTCTTTTATCAAGTGCTGACCTAATATTTTTCTTATGCTTTCTATTTGTTGTGAGATTTGGTTGACTAAGTTCTTGCTTCATAATAAACATCTCCCAGAGTTAATGGAGCAGCAGAGAGGCTGCTGAGCTCCAAGCTGCACCAGCAACGCCAGCAACTCCCAGGGAATTATTTGCAGGTGCAGGTACTTGGCAGTGCCGGGGTTTGCCAAATGCAAGCAGTAATGACTGGCATAAAAATGTTGGCTGGTGTGTTAGATGAGCTGGGCACGCTGCAGAGCTGTGGCTCACAGATCTCCTGCCCCCAGTTCAGCAGCAGCTCCACCAGAGATGTGTCTGCCATCAGGAGAAGAGCCTCGTTGCCGTAGCTGTAACTCAGGCTGTAGCACAATGTGATGGTCTGCTGCACAGCCTAAGGATGTAATGGGGGAAAATAAGGAAAACCTGTACCATCAGCTCATATCCATTAATAACGCTGGGATTTTTGCATTTTATTTCATTTTTTCCTTGTATTTTTTCATGCTGTCATCATTTATCACTGCTGTGTGAGCTGACAGTCCCAGCCAAACAGTCCCTCACAGCCATCCCTACCCCAAAGGCAGGTGCCCAGCCTTCCAGGTTTTCAGTGGCTGTTGTATCAGGCACATTCAGCCTTGGTCCTCATAGGATCAACCAACTGCCTTTTCTCTAGGCAATTTTCCATGTCTAACCATGTGTGTGAGAGAAGAACCATGAGCTTGAGAGTGGGCTGTGAGAGTGGCTGGGGCCAGAGCTGAAGGGACCAGGGTGGACAGGCAGGGAGACACACATGGGGTGAGTGCTAGCCCACATGGCTGGGCTGATCCTGTGTTCTTCAGGGGCTTTTTAATTTCAGTGGATGATGCCTGATTTGCAGACAGAATTTGGGCCTTTGGGCTAATTTTATTTAATCTTGCAAGAACTCTTGGGAGATTTTTAATGGGAACTCTGTATTAGCTGTCCCTACAGCTGAACATCCAAAGATTATTTAAACTTGAATGTTTTCTCAGCTAGTCACTGAAAATCACAAGCTATCACTGCTACCCTCTTTGCCAAGCCCTTGATTCTTCCTTCATCCCTGTGCTGTTGTAGCCCCAGTGCCTCTCTTTGAGGCTGTCTCTTCAGTTTCTGAGAATGGGACTTTCTAAAACAAGCCATACTCGTGGCATTCTCCTTTTCCTCACTTGTGGGAACCATCTGTCAGTAGTAGCAATAGTCGTGTGCCCAGAGGCTTCAACCAAGTTTTAAACATATAAAATGTGGACTACAGCTGAAGTACTGGTAGCAATTGGAAGATTCCAACCAAGCAGAAATGAAAGACAGGTTGAATGACTTCAGTAAACACACATGGAAAGTAACTGTCCCAGAAATAACAAGTCCCCTGAGACCTTGGTTAATGTTCTGCTCTTCGATCTGCCTGTCCTTTGGTGACTAATCCTACCTGGGGCTGCAGAGGGATGGATGTGCTCTATGGAGCTGGGCTGCACATGTATTTCCTGCATGAGAAGGATGGCATTGAATTACATCCCAGAGTAAGTTGCACTTGAGCTTGTGTGGGAGCTGCATGTGCCTTCAAAGGTATAGAGCTTTAATCCTGAAAATTACCTTGGTGACAATGGATGACTATGAACATGCTCTCAGTCTTATTCATCTGGTTTGCTTCCAGCTCCATCAGTTTTTTGGGGAGGGGTGGGGTGGGTTTGTTCTTTCAGGGTCTAGTTGGAGTTTTACAGACAACATTTGCATGCTGTCAGGTGTATGCACGAGCAATGTTCTACCCCTGACACTTGACTGTTTCTCATATATGACAGGAACCTGCTGTGCTCTTTTTGCTGGTTCTGGTGCCCCACACTCCACGATGACCTGGCCTGTTTGGTGCTCACTGTTGTTCACAGGTACAGAGTAGCACCTCTGAATAACAGTCTGTGACACCTGCGTTGGCATTGCTTGTAGAAAATGACAACATTTCGTTCAAGTGCTGAATTAAATCCTGAGTGGATATAAACCAAGGTGGCACTACTGATGTGCAGTTTTCAAGCCCTGCCCAGGCATCCTCTTACCCACCAGTGCAGAGTCATGCTATGATCTCCCACAGGCTGGTTGAAGCACTGCTTGGTCAGAAATCAGGAGGAATGATAATTTCCTTTTCCCTAACATGAGGGGTATCAGCCACAGGACCTGAGCTCCTGTTTGATTAGCTTTNCAAAAAATCATCATGGCATCATTTTCACCCTGTCCTACTCATCTGATGCACAGTTTAATATGTGGAATGTTATATTTGAAAAATTATTATTTAAATACCTTATTTATGTGGGGTTTTTTTTTGTAAAGACTAAGCAGTAAATTAAAAGAGATAAATCATGGAGAGATCACCTGCAACATACATTAATTTCCTGATGTTTTTATCATACATGTAACGCAAAGTACCATTACCAGTTACTTCACCATCATCATTAACATTGAGAACGAAAATTTACTTATATAAAATGTTATTATGCAATACCTCAATTTCCTTCTTGTATCTTAGTTATGTCCATTACCATAAATTATCACTGCTTCCTACCAGCACCCACCAGTGAAGTGGCGTTCCCACACAGCTTGGGACCCGGTTCAGCACCACCTAGGAGGGATGCAAATGATACAACATTTGTGCCTGAAAAGAGCATGGGGGTGCTGCTGCTGTTCTAACAAATGAGACTGCTGTTGACACGGCTTTCCACAAATTCCTGTGATTTGCAAAAGATGATGTTGAGCAGCCAATTATGTCACATTACTGCTGACTACGAAGCAAGGATCTAATCTGAGTCTCACTGATGCTAATGAACATTTTTACACCGACTTCAAAAGGTGCTGTTGGATCAAGCAGCAAATTATTTTCCTCCAGGGTATTTAAATTTTGTGTCCCACAAAACCAGAATCTCTTGGGTCTAATGAGCAGTGTGTAACTCTTGCCCTGTTACAAGTGAAACGTGGGGGCTGACATGGATAAAACGAGGTGGATCTTTCCTTCTGCCAGCTATTTGACAGTTGCGGCAAATTGTCCTCCTCCATGAGGTCCTACTGGAGACTCGGTCGTTGGTACGGAGGGCAGGGTCAGCAGCATAAACTTTTCAGAGCTTCAAAAAAAGCCCCAACCACAAGGTGTTTCAATAAAGCACATATTTCTGGCCTACTTGAATCCAGCTGTGTGACTTTCAGGTCAGGAAGAGGAATTACAATACAATCTTAGCTAACTTTTGATTCTCCACAAAAGGTCTTAACAAAATTGGATGAGTTTTATATGAATATGTTAGCAGGGTGTAGAATAACTCTTTGCTTGCCTTCTTCTCACTGAACTGGTAGGTAGCCTTTCTAGTGTGAATAGAGGCCTTTTTTTTTGTAATGAAAGACATATGAAAATACAATAAGTGAATGGAAAGAGAAGCACAGTAAGTTCTGCATCTTTTCATTGATCTGTTATTTTTAGTAAATCACATGTAATCATAATACAAAATCCTTGAAATATGATGTGACAAAAAATAATCAGAAATCAAGCGCAACCTGAAAATTAAAGGCATATGCTACAGAGTTCATGAAAGCAAGAATATGTTTTAGACAGTCTAGTTAGCATATTGCAATCTATTTAGCAATGTAGTTAGCATACCACTGCATCTGGTGTAGTGCTCTGTTCCTTATTAATTTTCAGTGCATTTATTCACCTGCTTTATACTTCAGATTTGCCGGGTGCTGCCAGATGTGCTATGGCATTTCCTCTGATTGAATCCAGGGTTTGTTGCCTACTTGCCTGATGCTGCAACTCTTGCAACACCTGCACTTGCCCCAGTCAGAGGAGATGGGTGTTAGGACGGCAGTTCAACATCCACTGTGAAAACGTGAGGTGAAAATTAATTATAGCATATACTATATGTGATAGAAATGAGTTACTGCCCAATTACGTCTCCTGTTTCCATTCAGATGAATTAATGCTTGTTGTGAGCCCTTGGGAATTCAGACACACTTTAAACTTGTAATGAGTGCTATCATTATTGCTTCTGACAGTCATTGAAGTATAATTATCTGATCATTTATTTTAAAAAAAAAATCAAAACTTGTTATATATGAGTCTTAAACTGGCAAATTACAGAACAGTCACCTTAGCAGCTCAACCGCTCAGCTATTTTCTGTAGTGGCACTGCCATCTCCTGGAAAAACTGAAATCGTGCTTCCAAATTTTTCACCTTGAAAGAAACTTCTCAAGAGCAAGAGAGAGGTTAAGTACAAAAGCCAACAAGCTCTTAAGTTTAAGGCTTTAGGTGTGACTGAGATGCCTGGTTTTGGTGTGGAAATGGCTGCACAGCTCTTTGTTATCAGAGGATTTTGCTGAGGAACAAAGGATTTTGCTGAGGAACAAGAACGGATGTGGTGTGTGGAGTGTTGAGGGCTACTCCTGTCAAAAGGAGACGGTGGGAATGACCAGGTGCTCCAGCGGTTTGGTGTTTCTTTGCAAAGCATAACCCTCAACGCAAAATGAGTTGCCCACCAAGCAATTTTGCAGGATCACTTAATGCCCCCAGCAATCAGTTACCCAGGAATAGCTGCTTTCTGACCACGGGATTTTAGCAGTAAAGAGGTTTCTATCTCAGTTTTCATCTGAAAGGAGATGGCATTGCAGATTTTTGTCTGCTTTCTTGGCCTTTCCTGAGACACTCTGCAATAATTAGTGTCGACCATCCTACCAACTTACTAAGCAGTGGTTCTGGCTGTGCTGAAGGATTTCCCCCACCTCCAAACATGTTTCCCATGTTTCTAGGTGCTGGGTTAGTTTTCTTACTCAAATTTTACATTTGTCCATGCCTTGTTTTCAGGATATTTTCATATTTTCAATCAAAACCAAGTGGGTTTTTTTACTCCAATTCCACTTTCAACTACTGTCCCTCTTCTGGGTAGAAGCTATGTGTGAACTATTCATGTTTTATTATCCACACTCAGCTGTAATGGTGACCTATTAGTCCCACAGCTGCCTGAGCTGGGCCCATTCCCACCTCCACAGTGCTGGAATACAGGTACATTGACTGCTCGGTCAGTCAGCCACACACAGCTCCAGCTGCACAGCTCCTGCTCCCACCACACTCTTTATGCTGCAGGGATGCTGACCTCAGAGACATCCCAAAATTGCACAGCCTTTCCCTAATCCTTTGCATTCAGATTTTTTTTTTCTGCCTGTGTTGCATGCAAGATATCAAAGCTGTTGCAAAGGAAGTTGCTAGCACTCAGTTGCCCAGCCTGCTCATTTCTCACTGTGCATAGTGTTGAATTGCTCTCTGAAATAATCCTGTGGGTAGCAGGATTTTGGAAAGTGGCAACCACTTTTTTGACTATGGTCAAACCAAAAGTCATGTCTGGCCTTCCTTTTATTAGAAACACCTGATCTCCTCTGCAGGATTTTTACATCCCACCTTGTCATAGACCTTTCTCTTAGATAAGAGCAGTTTTCTTTTAGGCAAGAAAACTTTTCCTGTGGGTTTGTAGGACATGTGCATGCCAAGTTGGTTACTCGCCAGTCTCTTCCTCATCTTCCTGACAGATGAGGAACATTTGCATGTCTGCAAAGAGAAAAGAGGCAACAGACTCTTTTCCCTCCCTGAACACATTTATTCCCTTCAGCCAGCAATACTTCTCTCATGCTTAGAGAAATGTTTGATATTAGTTTCACAATAAGCCTATCTGGAGACCACATCAGTGGTGCAGAGATTTTACCCAAGACAGATTGTGAAACCACATTGCTTCTGGTTTTCTAAGCATTCAGATGGGAATCTGACGAGATTCCTCAGTCACAAGCTATTGCAAGTGTAGCTTGAACTGGCCTCGTAAACAGGGACAGGAATTCCTATGGCACTCAAAAAATTTATTTCTGAAGAGCTCAGATTTCTCTGGCGAGTTGTTGTGCTCTCAGATCTTCTGTATTGAGTAGCCAATAATGGCCTCAAAGCAGAAACACCAACCAGAAGGTTCTTTAGGTCTGGAAAAATAGCAGTCCACACTGCTGGCCACCACAACGCTCCCTTTCCTCACCTCCCACAGCATTTCTGCAGTACTGCCAGGCCTAAAAATGCACTTTGTCTAATAGTAGCAGAACCTCCCCACGCTGCCACGTCTGTGTGCCTCAGGTACAGGATACGTACCTGCCAATGCACTGGGGTTTTGCCACTAAAGGTGCACTGAAAGGTAAAATACTGCCTCCATGTTTAATTTCAACCTGGAGTCTTCAAGCTTAGTGAAGGCTACCAGGTAATATCCTTATTTCTTGATCCAATGGTTCAGCCTGCACAAAGATAGCACTTTGATAAAACAAACTGATGGGAACTGGCATGCTTTTCAGTATTCTCGGCATCAACATTTTTTCATATGGCAAATGTTTTTCATAAGCTGAAAGATAAAGTTTGAGACCACTTGCAGTTCTCAGATAAAACTTGAGGCTTCCTTGGTACTTCTGATGCTGTTTTGAACTTATGCACTCATTTTATGATCAGCTTTTCCTGGTACCTGTTTTTAATTTAAATGCTTCTTTTAATCAGTGCTAATTTCACTCCAAAATTAATGATTTTTTCGCAGTACATAAGTGGCTCTCTTAGAAGCCTCTTTGCTATCATGTGTTCTACATACAGGTTGTTGCTGAAACAGAGTGTTTCAATCACAGTATCACCTCCACGCTCTTTTCCTTCAGCAGCTCTGCAGTCACTGCTACCTCCCATGCTCAACAGAAGCAGATACACATTTATCCACCCTGACCCAAAAAGCAGCACAGTATTACAACCTGCTCTCTTTGTTCATTAGCTGATTGCCTGCCCAAGGGGGCTGCAAGAGGGCTGAGCTCAGCAGGAACTCTCTGGGCACAAAAAACAACTTCTCGTTGAAAACATGATGCTGGTGCTTCTGGTCTGTCAGCTCCAGGTGACTCCCCAGGCACAGCAGCTGGGCCCATGGGAGAGCCCCAGAGAGCATTTACAGAGACACAAGCACAGACTTTCTACCAGACACTGCCACAGCCATCCTGCAAGGGAGTCTCGCTGTGGCACACACCAGGATGCAGGGACAAAACCCAAAAGACTCTTCTGGCAATCAGATCTTTCCTCAGCTGACATTGAGATCAGTCAAATACAGGTATATCAAAACCAGTGGGGTCTCTGCACTAGGTGATGATTTGGCCCATTCTATGTAATCTATCTTTTTTTCTAATCTTTCTTTAGAAAATACTTTGTAGGTGTAGATGATTATCCTTCTTAGAAAACAAGATTTATTCCTCTGTGAAATGTGTGTCTGTCTTTAGTCATATGAGAACACACCATTGGCAAGTTGAGCCCACAAAACAGCTGATTGATTTTCCTTGAAGGCCTTTCTCTCTTGCCTGGCTTCCAGTAAAGCAAAGGCCCCGAAAGGTGCAGCAGCTTTATAGCAGACATAAATGTTTATGTCACAGGTATCTGAAGGCAGCGACATGAATCCACTTCTCCACTCTTTCCTGTGCAACTCCTAACTTGTTCTCCTTGGCTTCCCACAGTAAAAGATGCTCCCTCGAGGCAGTGTGGACTCAAAATAATTTTCCCCCTTTGAACAGCTGCAGTGCTGCCAGTCACTCTGCATGGAAAGTGCCTTTCCAAGAGCACATTAGGAATGTTGATCCCAATTATAAACCCAGGACATAATCCAAACTGTCTGGAGTTCTGCTGATGTCAGTGAAAATTTACGTGCATCCCAAGCATGCTGGGGTCCACCCAGGTGCACCTCCCAAAGACAGGGGAGCTCGTTGTACACAACTGTGCCTACAGCCCTGAACAGAGCTGGGCTTTGGGAGGCTGGCACCTTCCCCTGTGCAACAGCTTCTCTAAGGCACGCCTTGCATCATAATCAGCACAATAAACACTCCCTAAATTATCTGTACCTGAGCCACAATGAAATCAATTCAGCATGAAAAACTTTTATTTCTAAGTGAAGTGGAAGTTTTGCCTGGTAATGGATAAAACTGTAGTTTAACTGGCCCTAAAGGTGGCTGGCATGTAGTAAAGGGGCCATGTTCTCTCGTTCCTACTGTACTAAATGCATCCTCTAGCTGAAAGAAAACAGTGATTATCAGAAAGTCAATTGTCATTCTGCCTCTTTAGAAAAATTCCCATTAAAGATAAAGCCAATTTTAATTAGATTAAGTATCCAATTACTGTAATTACATTTTTAAAAAATTCACATCATGAGGATGACCCTTTTAAAAAGGGTTACAAGAATAATTAGTGTATTCATATTAACCAAAATGTATTGGATAATATTTATACCCAGAAGGCAAAGTACATTACACATATTTCACCTTTGGGGAAAGCATGCAAATGTTTTGGCAGTGGTATGAATATTTATAGGGAAGAGCGTGCTTTAGCAAGATTATATGAGAAAGCATTTATATGCTCACAAATTTTTACCCAAGGGTAAAGTATACATAAAATGTAGTGCAGAGATTATGGATATGCAAAGTACAATTTAAGCGTGGAATTTATATCAGTTTGTTTAATTAATTGGAGCACAATACTACTCCCCTTATTTTGGGTTGGTTTTTTTTTTTGGTGACAGAATGGCCACAGAATTCATCTGAGCTTTCTTTCTGCTGATCAATAACACAAGAAAAGTGCCAGGAAATGGTGTTCTCTCCGCAAGGCATCACTTTGTCCATGAGTTAAAGCATGTCCTTTAATGTGTTCCTGATCACACTGTGCAAGCAATCCTATCTGCTGCCGAATGCTACCTGAACAACTCACTGCGGAGATGGAAAACACAGGCAGCCTCCAGTCAACACTGCTCATTTAGGGGCAAATCCTCCAGCTCTCAGCAAGGGGAGGACTTGAAGAGATGCCAAATAGGTTTGCTCAACGCACAGAAGACAAGAAACCACATCCTCGTTGCAGGCTGCCCCAGAAGGCGCAGAGGATGTGACCCATTTCTGCTGCTGAGGTGCAGCACCAGCTCAGCACGAGTTCGGCAGCTGTGCCAGCTCCTGTGCTGTGCACCAAGTTCCTGCTGCAGACCAGAGAGCTCAGCACACCACTGAGAGCTTCCCAGAGAGCTCTGCCTGGACAGCCGAGCCAACCATCCTTGCCTGCTCTGCAGCTAATCAACAGCTTTGGGAATTGCCAAGGACTTACATTCTTCCTCAGAAAACAAGCTCTCAGGCCCCTCACTGGTGCTAGCAGTCACCTACTACTGCAGCATTTGGCCCTTTACTACTAAGATACTCTGCAGTGAGAATGCTTGCAGCATGCACATAAGCACCTCCCCAATTTACGTGAGAGAAGCTGTGATAGCATAGCTTTTTACAAGACCTAGACAAATGAGGAAGCTCTTGTGTCATTTGTTAGTTTGATTAAGTTAAGAAATTTCTTCCTGATTTACATTTATATCAGAGATTGTTCATTTTTATAGTAATTTATATGTGGCCAGTCAAGAATGAGCAGACAAAAAAAAGAGAAAAAGACAGGCTTTAAATGATTCATTCAAGTCCTTTCACATTAATTTTCTCTTCACTGAATTATCAGCAATCATTTTCAAGCATTCATGCCTTTCCTGTTTTTCAGAATAGCTGAATATTGCTTTACATAATCCAGAGTATGGTATTCCTTAGGCTATAAGCTGTGGCTCATGTAGATCCTTACCTACACATGTGGAAAAGGTTCTGCCTTCTGAAGATGACCCTTTGTTTCTAAAAGGTAAAATTTAAAATAAGTTGCAAATACTTGTGCAAAGGGATGGTTGCTTCAATGCTGATATTGCCAGCATGGACAGCAGCATGAATGTTTACAGTTTCCACAACTCCCACTGTCATTTGCTGGGTTTTGAGCTTTCTTGCAAAATAAAATAGCCCAAGAACATCCTTAAGAAAAAAGCATAAAAACAAGGAAAAAAACCTACCTCTGATTCATACTGGCTAAATTGCCTTTAAAGCTTTGTCCCACAATAGGGAGAAACTGGGAAAGTCAGTAAGCATGTGATAGCAGAGAGACAGGTAAGTGGGAAACCATGAGGATTAAATAAATAGGAATAAAATTAAATTAGTTTCTAATGTTCCCGTCCAGAAGTTCAAAATAAATTATTTGTTGGAGATTTCTATTGATATCTGCTGAGTATCTATTACACTGGCTGGAAGGTATTTTGCTACGTTAAGTGTTGTTTCTGAATATTATAAATTGCCAGTGAACAACAATGTATTTTTCATGAGAGAATGAAGGAATTATTTGTTGTTAGTGAACTGATGACACATTTCTGATCAAGGCAATGCTCCTTTTGATGCCCCTACCTGTTAACTTGGCCTCTGGAGGCATCAAGAGCTGCTGACAAGTTTAGGAAAGAGGCACAGACACCGAAACAGCAGCTCTCACAGTTCTCATTTCCAGGAACAGTGCAGGGACTCCCAGAAATCTACTGTGAGGAGCCTGAGACCTGCTGAATGAGTGATGGGTGAAGGAGCTGTGGCAGGAGACAGTCCAGCCAGGCGGGTTTGTAAGGGCTGGCGGGGCCTGACCGAGGACTGCTGTCTCCCCAGGGTCGAGGTGCTCACTGAGAAGGATTTCTGGAATTGTCTGTCCAGTTCCAGCTGTTTAGACAGTGGATATCTCTTTTGAGGTAATTTAAGAGCCTGTGGTATTCTGCTGCCGTAGTGGTCTGCAGTGCTAGTCAAAGCAATTCTGCTCTCAGCTCAAGTCTAATTAAGGGTAGCTCTTGCGTAAAGTGAGTTAAATTCAGTAGTCACAGCCCAGACCCCATGGAAAATAGTCTAATTCAACTACAGTAATACAGTGTAATATAAATATAATGGAAATACAAAACCATATAATTTAATTTGACATGACTGGCAGTTTTTTGCTTAAGTCGGTGAAAATGAACAAGTACAAACACTGAACTTCCCTCTTCGATCTTTCATTGTTAGTGTAGAGGGAGCTGGTTTCAGGATGACTTTGCACAGCAGCACCCAAAACAAATGCACTGACAAGACACATATTTCACACTCTCTTTCAAAAATATATGCACATTTTTAATTTTTAATGTTTTAGATAGTTGGAGTAAATTGAATTAATTTTAAATATGGTCTGGACTGTTCCACATCTGTCCCGTGTACTCACAGGAAGGAAACAAACCCACATGGAGAATCCAGGTTAGCCATGGCCCCAAGCAGTGCTTTTAGCCAAGATGCCCTCTTGCCCTTGCAAGCCTGGCTGCCCTCACTCCAGTGGTCCTGCCACAGGAAATGTCCTGGCCCCTTCTTGGGCCAGGGAGAATGGGAACCACACTGCCATGGATGCTCCAAGCTTTGGGCACTCTGCACCCACCTGCCCTGTCCTGCCATCACTGCCTCCAGCTGAGACCCTGCAGTGAAAAACAGGGCGCAGTGTAGATTTCTTTTTCTTTTCCCCCAGAAATTTCGAAGTGCTACAGGCAAAGAGGTACCAGAGCCTGGGAAACAGTTATGGGAAGTAAGGAAGAATCACAGAAAGGCCTCGGTTGGAAGGGATCTTGAAGACCATAATGTTACAACCGCCCTGCCCTGAGTAGTGAGAGGAAAGCTAATGTCTTTACAAACAATGTGATAAGTGAAGGTATGGGTGTTAACATCTTTGAAATGGGTCTCAATGTCTCTACTAACTCTGGGCAGCAGGTTTGTTGCAGAGCCCAGACAGCTCGGCTCCTGAAACAGACAAGGGTCTGCACAAGCCTGAACTTCTGAGCTTTGGGGGAAAACAGTAGGTTCAAGGGGGGATATGGGGTAGGCAGTGAGGGAAGACCTTCCCTGTACCTCAGGCAGTGGGGAAAGGAAGAGGGCAACGTGCGGCCGGGAGTTTGGGATAAAAGGAGGCTGCTCCCTCTGAAACCTGGAGAGAGAAAACCCCGTGGGCGTGTGCCCCGGTGGAGTCCTTTTTTTCGAAAAAGGTTGAAGGACTCCTCTGTCTCCTTTTTGGACATAAACCTCTGGTGCTTGTGGATTTTCCTGACAACTGGGGGCTCGGTCCGGGATCCTTCTGGGATCGTCTGGGTCCAGCATGCGGCAAGAGGAGCTAGAGGTGCGCCTCACCCATTGTAGGTGACCAGCTCCCTTCGGTGCTGGCCGGCACCGGGCAATCGATTGGGTACCTGAGGCTGTCCAGGAGACAGACGAGAGGCGGACCAGAGGGGTCTGTGGAGAGTCCATAGGAAAGGACGTGGATGCCCAGAGGGGGCAGTAAGGGAAAATTAAGAAGAGTCTCGGCAAATCTCACCGGTGAGTACAAATTTGGGGAGTAACACATGGCAGGATGCCCAGGGTGGGCAGCAAAGGAAAGTCGAAAAAGGGTCTCGACTATAGGCATGACGATACCAAAATACCTCCGAAGGGTCCTTTGGGAGAATGTTGAGATGGTTTGCACATTCTCCCAGAAGTAGTTAAGGACAGGAACGCCCAGAGGGGGCAATAAGAGGCGCTGAGAAAGGGTCTCGGCAACCCAAACCCAGAGGGGGCAATATGGTGTTGGTTTGGGAAAGCATTGGTTGAAGGGGAGTGTGGAGAAATATGGCTAAGGCAAATAGCAGCGGAAGGCTATGTGATACACAGCCATGTGTATATGTGAACAGCGCAAACGGTGAGGACTGGGAAGTTCTCTGCCTTATCTTCAAAATCTGCAGTCTAACACAGGGCCAGCTGCAAGTCTTTTGTATTCCCGAGGGAAAAGAGGGAGGTATTGTTCCTACAGCCCCACCCCTCCCCAGGCCATTACGGGAGCCAGGGTGGAGGATTTGGGTTTGTCTGCTTGACTTAAGGGGGTTCCTCTCCTTGACTTAAGGGGGGTTCACTCCTCGGGTGAGGAGTGCCGAGGCCAGGTGTGACCGGCAGCACGGGCTGGTGACCTGTGGGGGAGATGCGGGACCGAGCCGAGGCTGTGGGACAGCCGGGGCTCAGCGCCGGGCGGTGCCAACGCCGCCACCCCGGCGGGCAGGGGCTGCAGAGGCCCCCCGGCCCCAGGAGGCTGCGGGACGCCCCGGCCGCCTGCCCGTCCCTGGGGCACCGCCGGCTGTGCCCGCCTGTCGGGACACGGTGCTTTACAGAGCTTGTGGTGCTGGGAGAGCGGCCCGGGGGCCTGGACGGCTGTGCTGGGCGGGGAGCGGCTCTGGTGTACGGTGTGTGGTGAGGAGGGTGAGAATAAGGAGGAGGAGGAAGGAATATCTGGGAAATGTGGATTGTACGTGGAAGGATTAGGATATTCTTTTAATGATTTTGTTTGGGTTACTGGAGAAATGAGTGATTTTGAGCTGTGGGAGAATGAGAACCCCCAGGCAGTAGCGGGGTGGCTAGAGGAAGGGCAGAATAAATCCCTGGATTAACTGGTTAGAAGGATACCGCAAGTGTTTGTAAGAAGGGATGAGGAAAAGGCAAAAGCAAAGGTGATGGCAGAGTTATTACAGCCCCAGAGGAAAAAACTGCAGGGCCCAAGGGGGCTTCTGGGACAGAGGGGACAGGGTCGGCCACAAGGAAGTGGCAGAGGCATTCCTTCCACAGAAAGGGAGAGCAATCCAAACAGTGATTGGGAAGGAATCAGTGTGCTATCTGCAGGGCAGAGGGACTCTGGAATTGGGAATGTCTGCAGAAACAACTGGATGCTCAGGAGGAGGAAGTCCAGAGTACAATGGAGATGGATTATTAGGAGTGTCAGGGGCTCCCATTATACCAGGGACCACCACACTGGAGCCCTTGCTAACTTCTACAGTGGGTCCAGATCAAGAGGACGTGTGTTTCCTGGCAGACACAGGGGCCGCTTGAGCCACTTTGAATTTCATCCCTAAGGGGGAAAAATTTTCAAGAAGATCTTTGATTATTCAAGGATCGAGTGGAAAGGATGAGCAGGTGTGTTTTACTCAACCACTGTTGGTGAATGTGTATGCGTAAATTTGAGTTTTGCAGCTGGCAAAGGAACTGGAGAACTGGAGAAGCCAGCAGTTAAAACCTGCTGCATTCGATCAGCGGCCGAGAATTGCTGCATCTAACAGTTCCATCCAACTCTCTGTAAGTTTGTTCAGTGAACACCAACAACATGTACCTCATGCCATGTTACTGAAACAGGGTAATACTGTTCTTCAGACATTTGCTGACAACCCTGGTATGTCTCTGTTCCCGACACTAACTAATAATGTATCTGAGTGTGACTGTTTGCAGACCATGGAAGAGGCTCTATTCCAGCAGACCAGACCTGAAGGACGTGCCACCACAAGGTCCAGACTGAGAGCTGTATACAGACAAGGGCAGCTTCCCGTGAGATGGCAAACAGATGACAAGTGCTGCAGTGGTAACCACGGACCAGGGAAACAAGACAAAAGCCTTGCCATCAGATGGATCATCACAAAAAGCTGAACAGATTGCATCAACGAAAGATCTAGAACTGAGCAAAGTCATCCAGAAGGAAAGAGGATTGACTGTTCAAGGTAATGGAGTTGAACACACTGAACAGATCCATGCACTGCTAAAGAGTATTTGGAAGTCTAGAGAAACAGCCTTTATGCATTGCAAAATTCATCAAAACAGGAAAACAACTCCTGAATTAGAGAATCATTCTGCTGATGAAATAGTAAAAGGGGCTGCAGAAAAAGGCATCTTAACAGTGGTGCCACAGAGGGGAATTGATTTGTTAAGGTTTTCCCCGAAGTGTTATCAGAAGAACCATCAGTTTTCTAGCATGAGAGCTGAAATCAAAGACAGTGAATGGACTGTTACACCAGAGGAACAGATTGTAATCCCACCGCAGCGAGAACATGAAGGCACTCATATGGGAACAGAGAACCTTTTGAAACATCTGAAGAAGGTAGTAATAGAAAGGGAAATGACTTGTGCAGTCTATAAAAAGCAAATGTAAAACCTGCTATAGAAACAACCCAAACATGAGCAAAAGAGTTGTGTTAGAAATAACAGAGGCAGGGGCTTTTCCTGGAGATTATTGGTAAATAGATTCTGCTGAGTTACCAAGCAAAGAAGGAAACAGGTAGGTGTCAGTTGACATCTTTAGTGGACAGTCTGAAGCTCACCCCTGTCGCACTAACACAGCAAGGCAGGTGGTGAAAATTTTACTCATTTTAATTCCAAAGCTTGGGGTTCCTTTGGGGTTGGTCCCCCAGTGATCGGGGAAATTAGTCAACTTCTGGGAATTGTTTGGGATCTGTAAATTCCCTATACACCCCAGACAAGTGGTAAGGCTCAAAGTATGAATAGAACCCTCAAAACACAGATTAGTGAAATTTGTCAGAAACATCCATGACATGGGTTTCAGGCCTTGCCTGAAGCCTTACTGAGAATCTGCACACAACCAAGGCAGAGAGACAACGTAAGTATTTATGAAATATTGCATAACAGGCCACATCAAATTGTGTATATTACAGGAGAGATTCATATGAGGGGAAAATTGACTTACTGAGGTATTGAACAGCTTTTAAGTTCCACTCTGCAGGAGCTCCAAAGATTCATCGTGTTATCCAGGCGGATAAGACTGGACACACCTGCTCATCTGTTCCAGCCTGGAGACTGAGTCTACGCCGAATGGAGAGACAGTGACCCTTACAAGCTAAAAGGACCATTTCCAGTCCTGACTACCTTCACCAAAACCAGAGGTGCTGGCAGAGAACCCTGAATTCACTGCTCCAGAGTTAAGAAGACCTCTGCTCCCAAAACAACTGGAAAAAACTGAGACTGACACAAATCAGGATGATGTGGTTTAAATTATTCTTTTGTGCATGTTATCTGCACAGTTGGTAACCATGGCTCAGATGTGACCCCAAAATTTGCATGTAACTTTAGCCCAAAATGTATCCAAAAGCTCTTCATAAGAACAACCTGTCAGGGTAATACTGAATATGTGAGAATCTGGCCTGGTAAGTTTTTCCCCTAGATAAAGATCAGGCCTGTGCCCATGGGCCTGTAATTCCAAACATACGATCTGATTATTGAACATATTGAAAAGCAAATTTCAGATGCAATTTCAGCCTTACAAGAAGAAGTCCATGATTTGTGTGGCATAGTTTTACAAAATAGAATGACTCTTAATTTCCTACTAGCTGCAAAATCATTCACACTGGTTGTTGTTCTTAGGCAGATCAGAGTAAAAGAATTAATAAGGATTTGGTTGAAATTGAAAAGCAAACTCAAATTCTACAACAGNTTCTCCCAGAAGTAGTTAAGGACAGGAACGCCCAGAGGGGGCAATAAGAGGCGCTGAGAAAGGGTCTCGGCAACCCAAACCCAGAGGGGGCAATATGGTGTTGGTTTGGGAAAGCATTGGTTGAAGGGGAGTGTGGAGAAATATGGCTAAGGCAAATAGCAGCGGAAGGCTATGTGATACACAGCCATGTGAATATGTGAACAGCGCAAACGGTGAGGACTGGGAAGTTCTCTGCCTTATCTTCAAAATCTGCAGTCTAACACAGGGCCAGCTGCAAGTCTTTTGTATTCCCGAGGGAAAAGAGGGAGGTATTGTTCCTACAGCCCCACCCCTCCCCAGGCCATTACGGGAGCCAGGGTGGAGGATTTGGGTTTGTCTGCTTGACTTAAGGGGGTTCCTCTCCTTGACTTAAGGGGGGTTCACTCCTCGGGTGAGGAGTGCCGAGGCCAGGTGTGACCGGCAGCACGGGCTGGTGACCTGTGGGGGAGATGCGGGACCGAGCCGAGGCTGTGGGACAGCCGGGGCTCAGCGCCGGGCGGTGCCAACGCCGCCACCCCGGCGGGCAGGGGCTGCAGAGGCCCCCCGGCCCCAGGAGGCTGCGGGACGCCCCGGCCGCCTGCCTGTCCCTGGGGCACCGCCGGCTGTGCCCGCCTGTCGGGACACGGTGCTTTACAGAGCTTGTGGTGCTGGGAGAGCGGCCCGGGGGCCTGGACGGCTGTGCTGGGCGGGGAGCGGCTCTGGTGTACGGTGTGTGGTGAGGAGGGTGAGAATAAGGAGGAGGAGGAAGGAATATCTGGGAAATGTGGATTGTACGTGGAAGGATTAGGATATTCTTTTAATGATTTTGTTTGGGTTACTGGAGAAATGAGTGATTTTGAGCTGTGGGAGAATGAGAACCCCCAGGCAGTAGCGGGGTGGCTAGAGGAAGGGCAGAATAAATCCCTGGATTAACTGGTTAGAAGGATACCGCAAGTGTTTGTAAGAAGGGATGAGGAAAAGGCAAAAGCAAAGGTGATGGCAGAGTTATTACAGCCCCAGAGGAAAAAACTGCAGGGCCCAAGGGGGCTTCTGGGACAGAGGGGACAGGGTCGGCCACAAGGAAGTGGCAGAGGCATTCCTTCCACAGAAAGGGAGAGCAATCCAAACAGCAGTTGGGAAGGAATCAGTGTGCTATCTGCAGGGCAGAGGGACTCTGGAATTGGGAATGTCTGCAGAAACAACTGGATGCTCAGGAGGAGGAAGTCCAGAGTACAATGGAGATGGATTATTAGGGGTGTCAGGGGCTCCCATTATACCAGGGACCACCACACTGGAGCCCTTGCTAACTTCTACAGTGGGTCCAGATCAAGAGGATGTGTGTTTCCTGGCAGACACAGGGGCCGCTTGAGCCACTTTGAATTTCATCCCTAAGGGGGAAAAATTTTCAAGAAGATCTTTGATTATTCAAGGATCGAGTGGAAAGGATGAGCAGGTGTGTTTTACTCAACCACTGTTGGTGAATGTGTATGCGTAAATTTGAGTTTTGCAGCTGGCAAAGGAACTGGAGAACTGGAGAAGCCAGCAGTTAAAACCTGCTGCATTCGATCAGCGGCCGAGAATTGCTGCATCTAACAGTTCCATCCAACTCTCTGTAAGTTTGTTCAGTGAACACCAACAACATGTACCTCATGCCATGTTACTGAAACAGGGTAATACTGTTCTTCAGACATTTGCTGACAACCCTGGTATGTCTCTGTTCCCGACACTAACTAATAATGTATCTGAGTGTGACTGTTTGCAGACCATGGAAGAGGCTTATTCCAGCAGACCAGACCTGAAGGACGTGCCACCACAAGGTCCAGACTGAGAGCTGTATACAGACAAGGGCAGCTTCCCGTGAGATGGCAAACAGATGACAAGTGCTGCAGTGGTAACCACGGACCAGGGAAACAAGACAAAAGCCTTGCCATCAGATGGATCATCACAAAAAGCTGAACAGATTGCATCAACGAAAGATCTAGAACTGAGCAAAGTCATCCAGAAGGAAAGAGGATTGACTGTTCAAGGTAATGGAGTTGAACACACTGAACAGATCCATGCACTGCTAAAGAGTATTTGGAAGTCTAGAGAAACAGCCTTTATGCATTGCAAAATTCATCAAAACAGGAAAACAACTCCTGAATTAGAGAATCATTCTGCTGATGAAATAGTAAAAGGGGCTGCAGAAAAAGGCATCTTAACAGTGGTGCCACAGAGGGGAATTGATTTGTTAAGGTTTTCCCCGAAGTGTTATCAGAAGAACCATCAGTTTTCTAGCATGAGAGCTGAAATCAAAGACAGTGAATGGACTGTTACACCAGAGGAACAGATTGTAATCCCACCGCAGCGAGAACATGAAGGCACTCATAGGGGAACAGAGAACCTTTTGAAACATCTGAAGAAGGTAGTAATAGAAAGGGAAATGACTTGTGCAGTCTATAAAAAGCAAATGTAAAACCTGCTATAGAAACAACCCAAACATGAGCAAAAGAGTTGTGTTAGAAATAACAGAGGCAGGGGCTTTTCCTGGAGATTATTGGTAAATAGATTCTGCTGAGTTACCCAGCAAAGAAGGAAACAGGTAGGTGTCAGTTGACATCTTTAGTGGACAGTCTGAAGCTCACCCCTGTCGCACTAACACAGCAAGGCAGGTGGTGAAAATTTTACTCATTTTAATTCCAAAGCTTGGGGTTCCTTTGGGGTTGGTCCCCCAGTGATCGGGGAAATTAGTCAACTTCTGGGAATTGTTTGGGATCTGTAAATTCCCTATACACCCCAGACAAGTGGTAAGGCTCAAAGTATGAATAGAACCCTCAAAACACAGATTAGTGAAATTTGTCAGAAACATCCATGACATGGGTTTCAGGCCTTGCCTGAAGCCTTACTGAGAATCTGCACACAACCAAGGCAGAGAGACAACGTAAGTATTTATGAAATATTGCATAACAGGCCACATCAAATTGTGTATATTACAGGAGAGATTCATATGAGGGGAAAATTGACTTACTGAGGTATTGAACAGCTTTTAAGTTCCACTCTGCAGGAGCTCCAAAGATTCATCGTGTTATCCAGGCGGATAAGACTGGACACACCTGCTCATCTGTTCCAGCCTGGAGACTGAGTCTACGCCGAATGGAGAGACAGTGACCCTTACAAGCTAAAAGGACCATTTCCAGTCCTGACTACCTTCACCAAAACCAGAGGTGCTGGCAGAGAACCCTGAATTCACTGCTCCAGAGTTAAGAAGACCTCTGCTCCCAAAACAACTGGAAAAAACTGAGACTGACACAAATCAGGATGATGTGGTTTAAATTATTCTTTTGTGCATGTTATCTGCACAGTTGGTAACCATGGCTCAGATGTGACCCCAAAATTTGCATGTAACTTTAGCCCAAAATGTATCCAAAAGCTCTTCATAAGAACAACCTGTCAGGGTAATACTGAATATGTGAGAATCTGGCCTGGTAAGTTTTTCCCCTAGATAAAGATCAGGCCTGTGCCCATGGGGCTGTAATTCCAAACATACGATCTGATTATTGAACATATTGAAAAGCAAATTTCAGATGCAATTTCAGCCTTACAAGAAGAAGTCCATGATTTGTGTGGCATAGTTTTACAAAATAGAATGACTCTTAATTTCCTACTAGCTGCAAAATCATTCACACTGGTTGTTGTTCTTAGGCAGATCAGAGTAAAAGAATTAATAAGGATTTGGTTGAAATTGAAAAGCAAACTCAAATTCTACAACAGGTAGCTCTCAAAGGAGCTCACTGAACCTTGAATATACCTTTAGCACACTCTCTTCATGGTTACCAAAACTGGGCCTGGATAAAAGAAGTGTTCATAGTAGCTGTAGTTCTAGTTGACATCTGTATGACAGCCAGTGGGATAACTAGTTGTATAAACTGGTAGTGTGGTTAAATATGGAGTAGAGACTAGTCAAAGTAGAGTCTTGTTAGTCTCNGAATTAGAGAATCATTCTGCTGATGAAATAGTAAAAGGGGCTGCAGAAAAAGGCATCTTAACAGTGGTGCCACAGAGGGGAATTGATTTGTTAAGGTTTTCCCCGAAGTGTTATCAGAAGAACCATCAGTTTTCTAGCATGAGAGCTGAAATCAAAGACAGTGAATGGACTGTTACACCAGAGGAACAGATTGTAATCCCACCGCAGCGAGAACATGAAGGCACTCATAGGGGAACAGAGAACCTTTTGAAACATCTGAAGAAGGTAGTAATAGAAAGGGAAATGACTTGTGCAGTCTATAAAAAGCAAATGTAAAACCTGCTATAGAAACAACCCAAACATGAGCAAAAGAGTTGTGTTAGAAATAACAGAGGCAGGGGCTTTTCCTGGAGATTATTGGTAAATAGATTCTGCTGAGTTACCCAGCAAAGAAGGAAACAGGTAGGTGTCAGTTGACATCTTTAGTGGACAGTCTGAAGCTCACCCCTGTCGCACTAACACAGCAAGGCAGGTGGTGAAAATTTTACTCATTTTAATTCCAAAGCTTGGGGTTCCTTTGGGGTTGGTCCCCCAGTGATCGGGGAAATTAGTCAACTTCTGGGAATTGTTTGGGATCTGTAAATTCCCTATACACCCCAGACAAGTGGTAAGGCTCAAAGTATGAATAGAACCCTCAAAACACAGATTAGTGAAATTTGTCAGAAACATCCATGACATGGGTTTCAGGCCTTGCCTGAAGCCTTACTGAGAATCTGCACACAACCAAGGCAGAGAGACAACGTAAGTATTTATGAAATATTGCATAACAGGCCACATCAAATTGTGTATATTACAGGAGAGATTCATATGAGGGGAAAATTGACTTACTGAGGTATTGAACAGCTTTTAAGTTCCACTCTGCAGGAGCTCCAAAGATTCATCGTGTTATCCAGGCGGATAAGACTGGACACACCTGCTCATCTGTTCCAGCCTGGAGACTGAGTCTACGCCGAATGGAGAGACAGTGACCCTTACAAGCTAAAAGGACCATTTCCAGTCCTGACTACCTTCACCAAAACCAGAGGTGCTGGCAGAGAACCCTGAATTCACTGCTCCAGAGTTAAGAAGACCTCTGCTCCCAAAACAACTGGAAAAAACTGAGACTGACACAAATCAGGATGATGTGGTTTAAATTATTCTTTTGTGCATGTTATCTGCACAGTTGGTAACCATGGCTCAGATGTGACCCCAAAATTTGCATGTAACTTTAGCCCAAAATGTATCCAAAAGCTCTTCATAAGAACAACCTGTCAGGGTAATACTGAATATGTGAGAATCTGGCCTGGTAAGTTTTTCCCCTAGATAAAGATCAGGCCTGTGCCCATGGGCCTGTAATTCCAAACATACGATCTGATTACTGAACATATTGAAAAGCAAATTTCAGATGCAATTTCAGCCTTACAAGAAGAAGTCCATGATTTGTGTGGCATAGTTTTACAAAATAGAATGACTCTTAATTTCCTACTAGCTGCAAAATCATTCACACTGGTTGTTGTTCTTAGGCAGATCAGAGTAAAAGAATTAATAAGGATTTGGTTGAAATTGAAAAGCAAACTCAAATTCTACAACAGGTAGCTCTCAAAGGAGCTCACTGAACCTTGAATATACCTTTAGCACACTCTCTTCATGGTTACCAAAACTGGGCCTGGATAAAAGAAGTGTTCATAGTAGCTGTAGTTCTAGTTGACATCTGTATGACAGCCAGTGGGATAACTAGTTGTATAAACTGGTAGTGTGGTTAAATATGGAGTAGAGACTAGTCAAAGTAGAGTCTTGTTAGTCTCTAAAAAAAGGGGGAATGATGCCATTTTGGTTTTTACCTTTTTTTCTTTTAAATATTTTCTATATTCTTTACACATATATTTGTAACTCTGTAGTCTGTTACTGTAGCTTAGCTTCAGTATTTTCCTAGGCAAAAAGACAAAACACATTCTGAGGCCTCTACACTATCTTAGTTCTCCTTAGAAACCAAGGCCAAAAAACAGATAGTACCAAGGAGGGAACTCCAGGAAAGGGTTGAACCAGAAAGGGGAATTACCTGATCACCTGTATGCCTAATTGGTGCTTTTTTGTTAATTATGCTGATTTACCAAACTTATAAAACTGTATGCATCCCCATGGGGGGTGGGCTTTTGTAGACATTTTTCCATAACTGCCCCTGGAGGCCCTCAATAAAGATCCACTTTTATATTACCTCCTGTACTAATATAATCTCAGAAGCGTGTGTTGCTTTTCTGGGTTGAAAAAGGCATCACAGGCAAATAAAAGTAACACAGGACACCTGTGAGAGTTTGCTGAATGTGTGAGATGGGTTTGAAAAGCACGAGTTTCTGATTATTCCTAGTTGGGATTGTGGTTTGCTAGGAGGGGATTTGATGACTGGAGTTGGGAACGCGAGTTAGTGTTGTAAGGGGTGATGGGGAGGCTGGTGCTGTTGTGATATGGAAAACTGGATGTGGAGCTTCTCCAGATTACTCTGAGGTGACCTGGACAAGTGGTGTCTAAAAAGCAATACCCTCTGTCCTGGCTTGAAAGACAGGTGTCTTGGAATGGAAATGGAAAATGGAAAATGTAAAGGAATGGAAAATGTAACCCCCTTTATTATTATATTCAAGATTATTACTATAATTTCAAAAGTAAGGGGACTATAAGGCAAAGATATGAGAAATAGGAATAACAGTTCTTTGCTAGTATCTATAACAAGGCAATGATACAGAAACACTGGCTTAACCTGACAGAGTCAGGATAGGACCTGACACCCTGCCGGGCAGGGTGGTGGTAGCCAGTCCGGTTAAGGGGTGGCTGCAGTCCTCTTGAGGTGATGGATATGGTTCTGTTGAAGTGGTGATCCTGTAGAAGGGTTTAGTCTTCCTCTGAAGGTCCAGCGGTGGTTATGTAGCTCTTGTCCTCTGGGAATCCAGTAGGTAAGGGCTCCCTGTGGTGTTCCAAACCTCAGATTCTATCCAGGTAGGAATGCCTGGCTCCTCCCCCTGGGCAGAACATCTCACAATGGGCTGATGTAATTTTATGAGTCATGCAGTGAGGCTGGATGGCCCATTAACAGAAGATATCCCTCCAGAGGGAGTTATCAGGGATGTGTCATGGAAGATTTAAAGAACATTGCTCCACCTGGTTTTAACAGATGGTGATAGAATCCTTACTTTTGGTTACATCTCACATTGAAACCTAAGACACCCTCTTTCAAGGGAAGGAAGGAAGGGGTTGCAGCCTGTTGCGAAATCCCTGTTAAAGGCAGATCTTTTGGAGCCGTGTATGCCTCCCTATAACACTCCTCTCCTGCCAGTTATGGTGCAGGACCTAGGAACAGTAAGGGAGATGTTGAGCCCGGGCACTCCATGGTCCCAGATCCCTGCACTGTCTTCAACCGGGTTCCCTCCTCACACTGCTAAACAGTATTTTGCCTTTGAGTGGGAACAAGAGGGAGAAGGGATTTTTTGGGCAAGATATTAACCAAATTTATTCCATCCCGAGGAATTAGGTTATTGCAATGTGTGTAGGACTTCCTCCCAATGGGAAAATGGGATGAGGTGGTGAGGAAGCCACTGTGAAATTGTTTGGTTTTCTGGCTGGTAGGGGATAACTTGAGATCATCTGAGTCTCTGGAGGGGTTACTTGAGGTCATTTGGAATTACTTGAGGTCATTTGAGTCCCTCATAGGGTTACTGGAGGTCACTGGAGTTCTTGGAGCAGTTACTTGAGGTCATTTGAATCCCTGGAGGGGTTACGTGAGGTCATTTGACATCTTAGTGGGGTTACTTGAGGTGATTTGTGTTCCTGGTGGGGTTACTTGAGGTCAATTGAGTCCCTTGTGGGGTTACTTGAGGTCATTTGGGGTTACTTGAGGTCATTTGAGTCCCTGGTGGGATTACTTGAGGTCACCTGGAGTTACTTGAGGTCATTTGGGTCCCTGGTGGGGTTACTTGAGGTCATTTGAATCCCTCGTGGGGGTAACTTGAGGTCATTTGGGGTTACGTGAGGTCACTTGAATCCCTTGTGGGGGTAACTTGCGGTCATTTGAGTCCCTGGTGGGGTTACATGAGGTCATTTGACATCTTAGTGGGGTTACTTGAGGTCACTGGAGACCCTCGTGGGGTTACTTGAGGTCATCTGGGGTTATGTGAGGTCACTGGAGACCCTCGTGGGGTTACTTGAGGTCATCTGGGGTTATGTGAGGTCACTGGAGACCCTCGTGGGGTTACTTGAGGTCATCTGGGGTTATGTGAGGTCACTGGAGACCCTCGTGGGGTTACTTGAGGTCATCTGGGGTTATGTGAGGTCACTGGAGACCCTCGTGGGGTTACTTGAGGTCATTGGGAGTTATGTGAGATCATTGGAGACCCTGGTGGGGTTACTTGAGGTCACTGGAGTCCCTGATGGGGTTACTTGAGGTCATCTGGGGTTATGTGAGGTCACTGGAGACCCTGATGGGGTTACTTGAGGTCATTTGACTCCTTGGTGGGGTCACTTGCAGTCATTGGAGACCCTGATGGGGTTACTTGAGGTCAATTTGACTCCCTGGTGGGGTTACTTGAGGTCATTGGAGTCCCTGGTGGGGTTACGTGAGGTCATTGGAGACCCTGGTGGGCTTACTTGAGGTCACCTGGAGTTACTTGAGGTCATTCGAGTCCATGGTGGGGTTACGTGAGGTCATTTGACATCTTAGTGGGGTTACTTGACGTCATCTGTGTCCCTGGTTGGGTTACTTGGGGTCATTTGGAGTTACTTGAGGT
>VZTH01017536.1:170597-212038 GCA_013397815.1 Aleadryas rufinucha | reverse complement strand
CCGCCCACCCACCCCCACCCCAAAAGCAAAAATCTCACAACAAACAAACAAAACCACAACCAAAGAAAAAAAAAAACTTTGAAACAAAATTTCCACTCAAAATATTAAATTGACTGTTGTAGGAAGAGGCATTTTGATATGGGCCTTTTCTCAAACAGCAAGTTTTGAGATTTTTAGAGTTATGACCACAGATCCACAAATATTTAGTGGCAACTATAAACCTCAGTGATGTATCCACTATCAGCAAGACTGTTGTCAGCTTACGAAGGAAAATATTTACTAGTGATGATGCTTTGCCTACTCTGGTAAAAAGTAAATGGTATTATTATTTGTTTGATTATGTCAAAGTATGAGCAGTAGAAGAAAAACATCTCAAAAAAATTAAGAACCATATAAGTTTCTTAGTTCATTTTAATTTTGCCAGTGATAGGGAGAGAGATGAATTTGACTGTGGTAGAGCCAAAACAAGTGGGTACTTTTAACTCTACATACAGTTTTAACATAAAAGTTCAAAATTGCATAGCCTGTTCCTGTCTTGGTAAAAGATTGAGACTATGTGTAGGACCTAACAGTTCTTGCAATAAATCACTTTTTAATAAAATTGTATAGGTACTAATAATTGAAGCAATTTGGCATCCATTTTTGGACCTTTTTAAATACAATTCAAGATAAGATGAAAATGGTGGTAGCATATATTCATAGGGATTTTGGAGCCGTGCTGGTTATCTAAGTTTATTATTCTGAAAACGTTTGAGACACACTGCTGTACATCTTCAATTCTTGGTCATCTATTTTATGGAGACGGGTTATGTACAGGTTTTAGAGAGGAGAGGTTCTGTTTATAGGAAATCCTCTCTCCTCCATACTATAGCCACTTCAGCTAGTAATCATGCAAACATCCTGGAAAAGAAAAACTAATGGGAAAGAATCTAATACAGGGAGAAGTCTGCTGAGAAATGTTGGACATTATTGTTGCAAGAGCAAAGGAAGATAGAAAGATGGAAACTTGGGAAAACATCTCTTTTCTATTAGATTCTTTGGCCTGTGGCTGTCCTGCCTGTATGGGCTCTGAGCAAAGACCACTCCCTTATCTGCATACAATTCTGTCTTCATCTGTTTATCTTTTCTATAATAAAGATGAGTACAACAAGACCATCACCAATAAGGAGAGAAGTCCAGGAAGGAACGGGCTTTGCATAACACTGTTAAGTGAAGAAGCATTTAAAGGTAATGGAACCCTTTAGACTGACTTCTTCCTCATCTGTTGAAATGTAGGGCTGGAGAAAACTTCAGCAGATCCTTAGTCAAACCACTTACACAGAGGCCAGCTGAAGTAAACCCAGCCATCCCTTATGAACCCAGTTCATCCAACTTCACCAAAAGTCCTGATGAAGGTGATTATACAGCGGTGGGGTTTTTTTGGTAGCCTAGCAAAGCTTTACCTGAAGAGTAAGAAAGTTCTTCTGAATATTCCCTAAGATTTTTGCATAGTCTTTTGATTTTCTTTTGTCCTTTGTTGGACATGGAGAACCACGTATTCATCAATATCTTTGGAAACCAACGTATGCAAATGCGGAAAGTCATGACTGAGTGCTCTCACAAAACAAAGAAACATTGACATTTGGAATAATATCCTCAGCAATAATACTTGAATAAAAAAGATATATTTGAAATGTTCAACATTTTTCCCTTAATTTTCTTTCAACTAGATAAACAAGCCTAACTCAAGTCTTTTGTCATAGATATTTTCCTCAGCACTTATCGAGCTTCTCAGTTCTCTGTGCACTTCTGTCTGTTTACATGTCAGACTTTCTGTGGTCAAGGTTCTCAGAGATCTCATCAAACCAAACTGAATTTAAAAAGAACAAAGATCTGTATAAATACACAAATGCACATAACATCTCTATGTACCTCCTTCCTTCTAGATTCTTTTTGTCTGCTAGGACCTGCCAGATTATTTGCATTTTTTTTTCTTTTTAAGGAAGAGCAGCATGTAATTTATTTTTAAATTAATTTTTAATCCCACTATAGTTCTCCTTGTGAAGAAAACCCCTTGTCCATATTTTTACGACATTTTGACTTGTTTAGACTACTTCTTCTATTTATCAGGGACAATTTGAATCCTTTTCCTGTTATCTGTAATACCTCTTCTTATTTCTAAGTCTATTCTTTTTCCCACCAATCTTTTAAAAGAGAAATCCCCCACCACCACCACCAAAAAAGTAATCACCTGGCAAATCTGGATGAGACCTGCTCTTGAAATGTTTTCCTATCTGACAGTAAACGTTTTTGCCATTACTAGTGAATTATCTGTCAGCAGTACCAGTGGCAACTTTGCAACTCTGAAGGGAAGTTTTGGCACACTAAATTGTTGCTGCTTGACAAAGCGTCCTTCTTTGAAGGAGCACAAACAAAAGCATGTTTTGGAGTATGTCACTGTGTAATAATACTAAAGACAGTTAAGAACAACAACTAAATATGGCACGCCAAAATACTATATTCAGATTTTCACATTTTGCTGTATCTGCTCTGTCTTGCACAATAAACACTGAGGGAAGAGGGGAAGACTGCAGTTTTGCCTTTTCCCCACTTGCTGCTGCTTGCATTTGGACAATTCTTATGAAAATGATTTCTTCCCCTGTTTCAGGAGGAAACTGCTTCAGGTTCACTATGTGCTACTTGCCTGTGCAAGAGCTGCTGGGGAGTTCAATGTCCAAGTTTCCAAGCACATGAATCCCAGCACTGCCTTAGCTTCTTTCCCACTTCTTGGATTCCCCTGATTTCAGATCCAAAATGTTACTACAGACTGACTAGCTAGGGAGATTGTTACTTGCTGTATTCTTTTTTTCTAGAAAAGCAAGTTAGTCACTAACAATCAATGAACCCCTAAAAGGGAGTATTACATATTCCATCTCCGGATGAACTCATCTTTCTGTGGAGTGAGTGCTTCCTCACTTCCCTTTTACCAGTCAGAAGTCTGAAAGCCAAATAGAGGAAAGCAAAAAAGCTATCCAAACTTGAAAAAGTACCAAAACCAACCAAAAACCAAACCAACAAAACCAAACAAACTTGTTTCTTCCAAGCCAGATTCAACTACATTATGCCTTCTCAGCCATTCATCCTCATCTAGCAAACACCTCTTGCCCCCCAGATTCTAAAACTGATTTAGGGATTAAAGTTCCCAGAGAGAAGCAAACCGAGGAGGTTCCTTACAGCCTGCGGCTGGAGGGCAGCTCCGGGAAGGGCACTCCCGAGGCAGGGATTGGGGCGGGAGGACGCCGTCCCTCGGGTGCCAGACCCTACCAGCTTCACCCGCTTCCCGCCGGGAGCAGGGCTGCTTTAGGGACCTGAGTCTTCAAGGCAAGGCAGAAACAGGGCTTTCCTCACCTGTCAGCATCCAGTAGGAGGCAGCCATGCCTGGGCTCCTGCGAGTTGGGGGCCGGGAGCCCGGGCGGAGGGCAGGGGTGGCGGGAGCGGTCCTGCCGCCGACGCGCCCGGCGGAGCTGCGCTGCCGGTGGAGCTCAGCGCTCTGCACCGCCCGTCCGCCTCGCTGCCGAGTTAAGGCATTTCCTGTTTGTTATCCAGTCTTTACGTTGCTTCTTCGCATTAAGGAGAATTTAGCTTCCTCCCACCGCACACAGTTTCCCCCCCACTCACCCCCCTAAAGATCTCTGAGCTTTGGAAACCTCCCCCTTGAATTAGCCCAGCGTTAGGATGTACAAATAAAGCCAAATCTCCCCCACTAAACACTCCGGCTGGCGCTCTGAGGGAGCACAGCAGACCTTAAAGGGACATCTCCCCGTCCATAATTAATAAGTGTCTCCCGCCAGCCAGCCCCTGTCCCAGTAGGGCGGGAGTGAGCTGGGTGTGCTACACAGCCACCTCTCTCGCCTTACCAACAGAAGAAACACGTCCTTGAGGTAGGGGGGTGTGTTTGCTCAAGTTTAATTTCTCTGACATCACTCCTTAAAAACACACTCTACGGCCGGTCATTTGCCCGCAAGAGGAAGCCAGCCACCCACTCCCCATTCTCGGCTCTGGAGACGCAGTAACTCTTCAGACAGTGGGCGATTTTCTCGAGTCTTTGCGTCCTCCTGTGCTTTGCTGCGCAGAGGAAATACCAGACAGCTCCCTTTGCCCTCATCTATCGAGCGTTTGCATGGCATCCCTTCCCACTCTCCCTGCCCCCAAAACGACTTCACTAGTAAATAACTGAATAAATAGCAAAGGTAATAATCAGCCAGATTCAGGCCCCTGAGCAGGGATTTTCAGGGTTTGTTACACACTCAGGAAAGGAGCAATTTTGCAGGACTTTTTGAGTTTACCAGAGTGATGCTCAAGTGGAGTGGCACCCCTTCAGCAGTGTATGAGTTCCCACACTGGACCTGGTGAAAAATCATTTTATTGTTTATAAAAAAAGGGAACCCATAGTCCCTCAAGCAAGAAAAAGGAAAACCAAATCTATAAGGATTTGGAAATTTTGGTGCTTCTAGAAAAATCCTCTATCGTTTCCTTGACTTAGAACAAAGGATTTGGTAAGTGGAAGTTAGTGGAATTTTGGCAAGTTCCTTTGAGACTAATAAACTACAGCTTTTAATAAGCACTATAATAGCTTATTGCATCTTCAAACTTCCGTCTTAATTTCATGAGAACATTTAGGGTGCACCTTTACTTGTAGATCTGTGAAAATTTTAGAAAACTGCACAATTTTAAAGCTGGTTTTAAGAGCAAAGGTCCTCAGTAGGACTAGTCAAAGCTGATGAAATTAAGTGCATGTGTAACTTTTGCTGAATGAGAATTTTAGCTTAGTTGGTGCCAATTTAAAAGACAAGACACATTTTTTCCAGTCGAAGGTTTTATGCATAAAATTAAAGGAAATCGAAATGGCATCCAAACTAAAAGAAGACTGAGATTATGGAAAAAGCTGTCATTTCATTTTTGCCAGTTAGTTGTGTCACTACTACTGTTATTCTGAAACAGGGTTCGTAACCCAGTGTGCTAGAGCCGATTGCACACAGAGCTGATGTCGTAGTTTATTACAGAGTTACAAGTCTGGGTGCTGAGTGGTAATCCACAAAAGTCAGCACCCTCTGGGTTATAATGCTGGGGTTTTTTTTATACTCTTTTTAGTAATATATTCCACTTACCTGAAACAGATGGACTGCTGTATTTTCTTTAAAAAACCAAAAAAAACCCAAACAACCAGACCAAACAACCAAATCTTTGTCTTCCCTGTGTCACTGTACTTCAACTAAAGGCACATGAAGGAGTTGAGCTTGTTTTTAAATCATAGTGAAGGATTTTTTTTTTGTGATTAAATGTATTGCATCAGAGGAAGAAGCAGGGGAACTAAGGACTCTCTGACTAAAATAAATTCAAGTCTATTTGAAATTTGTGTAGCACTTGGTATATATGTGGGGACTACATCATGTTGGAGAATAGCACTTCTTGAGAATAAAAAGAAACATTTCTGATGAAGAGTTATTTCTAATTTTTACCAAACTATTCTTTATATTATGATTTTTTAATTTCTTTTTGTGATGGTGCCCTACACATCTTGCAGCAGGCAATGTCAAAAGGAAAACATTAGAAAAGATTAATTGCTGGACTGAGCTAGCATTTCGTATTTATTTGAACACAGGGAAAGTAAAATACGCTACAGACTTACAGACAACTATCTGTTTCGGAATGTCAAACTAGAAAAAAATGCAAACCCTCCTTTTCACAGTTCATGTCGCTTTATTTGCGTTAATTCAAGTGATGTTAATAACGTTGCTAAAGTCTCTTCTTGGAGTTTAAAGTTTCATACATTAGTAGTAAGGAGTAAATCTATTTTAAGCAGGAATCTCTAGATGATGCTCACTCAGGCCCAGAAGTAGATAATATACTAGGTTATTTTACTGTGAGAAAAACAAATATTATTAGTTTCAGTGTATTGTAGTAGTATATCAAAACCCTTACCCATAGTGATGGATAAAATAAATAGGTCAAATTAGTTTAAAGAATATAATTGGTTTGCATATTTTATGTCTTTCTAAGGTGTCACAGAATGCTGAGGAAGGATTTTTTCCTAGTGCTGTAAATTAAACATGATTTGTCATTTTGAACTGCACCCCCCAACTAGTTTCAGCAACTTGTTTTAGAATATGTGATATAGAATAAGTATACTAGCAGGTCCATGGAATCTGATGGAAGCATTTGTGATTAAAGATTAGTTTAAAGACTTTGAAAAACTAGACTTTGGAAAGACAACAAAAATTAAAATTATCAGAAAGATACAATTCTTCTCCCTTCTAGGGGGTGTGATTCCTGCAAAAAACCCCCAACCACTGTAAACACATTCTGTCCCAAAGGTCAGGGCTGAAGAAACAGGAACCAAAGTTCTTCAAATAGTTTCGAAGGCAGGCAGTCTTCCAGGTAGTGTGACTATAATTTCCATAGAACTCATTTTTCATGGAATTTTCCCCCCCACTCTTAAGGAGGGTATGAGCAATTTTAATTTATTTTATTTGTTAGGTAAAAAGGATCTCTGATCTGTAACACAAGAGTGTGTAATGCAAGACTGACTTCAAATAGCCAGAAGCATGTCTAACTTTCTTCCATTAAAGGAATAGTATGACAACATCAATATTGTAAGAGAGATGTAACATGTTTCTGCGGTGTTCACTGTGTTATTACACTGCATTATGCACTGCATGGAAGATACTACAGACTGTGTTCATATAGCTTTTAAGTGAATATTTATCATTGACAGTGCTTATTATAATCTTGGATAGTTTACATTGCACTGTAGATTAGTGGTAATTTACATTTATGGTTTTTTCTTACACTTGCTTATTCACAGTCTCCAACATGTCTTTCACCTTGATGATTTTGTTGTTCATTCTCATAGTCTCCATTTTTTCCTGTCTGATTCTAGGACCATACTAGAATTCACTTGGCAGAACTTGTGGGTCTCTAGTCTTATTTTTATTATGTCTGAAATACTTGAGGGCTTCTTCTTCAAGTACCAGAACTAAGACCTTGCAGGATTTGGTATGGTTCCAGCAGTACTCTATGTATAAATCTTTTCATGTTTTACAGCTCAGCTTTTAACTGATACTTGATATTCTTGGAGCATGCCCATGTTTCTTCTCCATCTGTAGTAACCAGTGGTACAAATGTGCCAGAAATCCTTTTTGCTATACAATAGGATCTTCATAAAAATTTTGTTTTGCAGATTGTGTTAGTTTAATTAATGTTGGTAGGAAATGTTATGGAAAATACCCTTTGTGTTCTTGTATTTCTTCTTGTTCTTTTTTGGATTATGTATCAAGTGTCATAGTGTAATTGTGAACCTAATTAATATACAGCTTGTGTTCTTACTGAAATAAGATTTCTGATTTTCCTCCTTAACAGATTTCAAGTGTCTCATGTCCTCAGCCATGCTGCTTTTCTTTATGCATTTTTTCTACATGCAAGTTTTTTAATATTCATTCTAAATTTTTAGAGACCAAAATTAGGCATACCACACTTCTGGAAGACCAGAAAGAAATGAGTTTGTACAGAACCATTTACTGCTAAACATCTTCCACCAATCTCTTTAATTTTTGATTGTTGCTTTATACTCATGTAGCAAGATTTTTATATTAAAACAGATTTTAAGATTCTTGCAGATTATAAACCTTTGATTTTCATCATTCCTTATGCTATTTCTATTTCCTTTGAGTCAGTTTCTTACAAATTTAGTCCTGATTATCTGTTTTTTCCTGCAAAAGGGAGATTTTCTTCTTGCTTATTAACTTATCTATGTACCTATTTGTAAATTATCTTTGAGCTCTGTGGCATGTTACCAAACTTTAACATGAATATATATTTCTTCAAACTATATACTACAGAACACAATCTATTCAACATGAATGAGGTATTGATTTCTCTGGCCTGAATGTATCAACTTTTTTTTGTGCTGGAACACTGTTTCTGCAGCACTGAAGTCACTGTAGCTATGGCATTGAATCTGAGGGGAATGGAACTGGTAACTTCAAGTGTGGGGAGATGAAAAAAAATAAATTAATATTGTATTATACAAAATAAAGGACCTAGAAATTGCAACTCAGATAGTGTTGGTCCATCAGTGCATTCACTCCACTGCATTAGACAAAGAAGATTTGCAATGAGGCCAGAATTTAGGTGTAGAGGGTTAATTATTCCCATTAATACCTTGGGATTTCTGCAGTCCACATACATTTCTTTTTCTTTTTGTTACTGCTTCTTCTGTCTTTTTTTTTTCTTTTTCATCTTTTTTTTTTTTTAACATGATGCTCGTGGTGTGTTGTGTAACCAATATTATTTATTGTTCAGATAGATTTCAATTATGAAGCTGTATAAAAGAATAACTTACTGAGAACGTGCTGTGAATGGAGGCTAATTGATGACACTAATTTCTCAAAATAATTACGTAGGCTGCAGAATCTTACATTGTGCTGCATTACACTGCATTCATTACCTTCACAGCTGGTCTTCATAATGTAATTACTTATTACTGTTTGGTTACAGAGAAAAGGTAGCTTTGATTGTAGTAATTCTGTGAAAACTAATTTTATTCTCTTTTTTTTTTCCTTTCCTAATAGATAAAAACATTGTCTCTCTCCTTTTTCCTTGATGTACACATTCTTCCTCCATGTTGATTGTATTGCTGTTAATGCAAAAACAATGTTTAAATATAGATCACTATCGAAGCTTTCCTTTAATCTCAATCAGGGAAAAAAAAAATCTTGCTTTTTTTGAAGGAACACAAACCTGGTCATGATGACAGCCTATGTTTTATGGCCTACATTAAAAAAAACCAAACCAAACCAAACCAATAAAAATCAACTAACCAAACAAGACTCCTGAAAAACCAACAAACAAAACAAACCCACAAAAAACTCACAGGAAAACCCAGCACAAACACACAAAACCCACTCTAAAACCAAACAAAAAATTCCCCCCAGCAAAACAGCTCACACACAACAAAGAAAAAGATCATGGTAGTGGAAAATCTTCTGCTTTTTTCAATGATTACCTTTTTATTTTTTAACTATGTGATTTTTCAGATGAATTAAAAGTTTACAGCAAACTTTCTACACATTGCTACTTGTTTAGTGAAGTTGCAAACCAGGCTCCTGCTGGGATTTGAACTCCTGCATTGTGGTAACTCTGTGTTTCAGGGGTGCTGCAATAAGTTTTATCTCCAGAGACCTGTGTTTCAGATCCCATTACTCATCCACCTGTCTATATAAATAATTGGTTTTTGTGGTCTGGAAGTCTGGATATTTCTGAATGTGGATAGTATTGATAGTGGACAGCTGACAGAGAAGGTAATATGCATAATTTTGTTAGAAGATGAATAACGCACTTGGCTTCAAAGTCAGAATTATAAATTGCTATTCTTTTTCATATTGAAGGACTTTTTAAAAAGCATCTCCAATTTTCCAGAGTCACGTTAAAACCAGCAGACTTTTGCCTAACTAGCTGTAGTGTTCTGTTGAAACTAATAGTGTGTACTGGAGAGCTAAGATTTCTTCAGGCCAGAAGCAATCTGCAGAACTGTAACTCTGGAAACTGCTGCAATGAACCTTTTTTCCCCATGCTGGCTGAGTTATGTAGCTCTTGATGTCATGAGATTTGGTCTCCTCAAGTAACCAACATATTAGCACATCTGTCACACGACTGAATACTCGTGTATAAGCCCTGTCAGATGAGTACTATGTGGATATTCCATGACATTGTGCTTTGGCATATCAGCCCTTTTAGACATGATAGACATGAGTATGATTGTGTGTGAAAGAGGTGCTGCCAGGAACTCATGAAAAAGAGTGACAAAAGGTGGGGCTCCCAGGACAATCCATACCAGGACAACTCTGCCTACTCCATCACCATACCCAATAAGCCTTCAGGTAGCCAGGAGGAGAGTCTTCAATGTGACTGAGGTCTTCTGGTGACCTGGGTACACCCAGTTGTTTTAGGTTAATTCACTTACGCAGGAATGCTCTAAGCAGCATGTAGAATGCATGTTGTCTTAGAAGAAGGAATGAGAGATCAGGACTCATCACCAGAATGACAGCTTAGCCTTCTTATCAAAGGACTCAAAAGGACATATTCCTTGCAGTGTAAATCACTGTGAATCAATTTGTGCTGAACATACTCTGAATGCATCTACAGGATCAGGCTCTTTAGTGAAACTGAAGAGTGTCTGATCTGGAGGTTTGATCCAGACACCAAAATGCTTTGGAAGCACAGTTCTAGCCATGCAAAAACCAAAATGCTAAATGTCCGGAGAATCCCATGGCTAGACCAGCATCCAAACAGAGTAATTACTCTAAGTTCAGAGAAGAGGTGAAAACAGAATTTTTAGATCAAAATTTTGAATTTAAATGTGTGGTTTAAATTAGGAATTGCTTTACAGCATCGGTGGATCTAGATCATGGGGCAAGCATAGTTTTGGGTTTATTTTGTAATTTAAAAAGAGAGATTTCCTCTAGTATTTTAATCAAATGGTGGCGATATTTGCTGATTAAAAACCCCAAGAATCTGTGTTCCATTTCTGCAAAATGGTCCTTGAGTGTAACAAATACAACTAGCAATTCATGGAAATTGTTTAAATTATATAATGATAATGAAAGAGGAAGTTCTGCTGTGATATAAGGAGTTTATGATGTAGCTTTTTGGTAGTCTGAAAATTCATTCTCTTTGAAAAACAAAAAAGTTGCTCATGTTGTATTATTCTCCTTTTCAGCTGCTCAGCTACTGAGTTGGAAATCAATAGAAGTAATACTATACATGTGTCATTGCTATGCCATTTGGCATGTCTCCATATGCGTAAATATTTGCATATCTAAAGATTTTCTGTATGTTGTAAAAGTATAATCTGAAAAAATAAAGATGTAGATGTTTCCTCCTCCTCTTCAGCTCATAGGAAATTCTGGTTCTAGAGACCAGAATGAACTCAAAATTCATGAGACAAGTTGTTACAGAGAAATTTTCAGAATTCATGGTTGACACTGTATAAACCAGGAATCCCAAAGATGGATGTGCAGTGTTTTACTGTGGGTTCTCCTGCGGAGTAGCATTTATTCAGATGATATAACATTGACAGCAGCAGTTTCAGAGTGACTGGGGGTGGATTTGTACACAGATAGAAGTGAAAAAAAATAGGTCTTATTTCATAATGTCTAAGGAAACAGTTTTTCTTCATCTTCAAGATATTAATCAGTAATAATTAATCAGTAATAAGCAAAAAAAATTTGATGTGTTTCTGCCGTCCATGTAACTTTTATGTTTTCTCTTTAAAGAAATTGTGTTACCTTCATCAAAGTTGGTTTATTACAGTATATCAGTGCCCAAGTATCCAGTGACCACACTGGGGTTATTAAAATAACCAACAAATACGCCAGAGACAGAGTTAATTTTATTAATAGTGTGCTTATTGATGAGGCAGTGGATGTGAGTGTTATGCCTGGATTAATTTGTGTTTACTGTCTATGGAAATCTTATTTCTACAATAGGGCTGGGCTCGGAGCCCAGACCTTGGTTCAGGTCAGCACGTTTTGCAGAGGCTTTAGAGCTAGCTCAGCAATCCAAATAACTCCCTGTGAAGCAATTCAGGACAATATTTCCTCCAAACTGTGCAGCCAAACTAGCCTTTTTGACCTTGTCCAGGACTCATAGGTTGCGGCTTCTTGATTAACTCAGTCTGGCACCATTATCAAATACCTGTGTGCCTAACATGCACTTATCTGCCTGACATCTTGAACCTCTTTAGAAGTTCTCCAGGCTCTACTGGAAAGTCTTGTGTCACCAGAACAGAGGTGAGTTTTGACTGCTAGAAGAACTGTATTTGTTTGCTTTCAAGAGTGCTCTTTGAGTGTTCTTATTCAAATAAAATGAATGGTCATAGCACTGATCATGTTTGTTCTCAGTCCCATTTCATCTGCTTTTTAGAGTCTTTTCTGAAAAGTCTCTTCTTATAGCCTTTTCTATAAGTATTTTTCTCAGCTAGGGAGGAATACATATCTCAGATATCAAAAAGGTATTTCTTCTAGTAATCTCTTTCCTCAGTACTCAGCTAAGTCATTATCACTGCTTTAAAGCTGCTTGAAAAAAATAGATTTTTTTTTTCCCAAAAAATATTTTGGAAAGTCTTTGCTGAGATTTTGAAATATTCCTCAGATGATTTTTTTTTTCCCCAGGAATGGTCCAAAGTTGATATCTCACCATCTTGTCCATCTGATATTTGTAGCTCATTTTATAAGCTGATTTGGAGACTGTAATCACAAACCTCCAGGAACAGTATTTTGTAGATTCAGAGCACCTTATAAAATGTGTTTCCTAGGCCCCTGGATTAATGGTCTGGCAAGGAGCTAAAGATTTCAATCCCAGTTTCCAGGTTTATAATTACTTGAATTATGTGAATGCTGGTTGTACCTGGATGCATGCAAGTTTCTAGATGCGCTGTGCCAATTAGGAAAGCGAGGCCTGCAGTGGTGTGATGATATGAGCTGGTCTCTATGAAGTGTTTCTCTTGCTTTGGAGAGACTAAGAACAGGGTGGTGAACTGGAACAGGAAGAAATCATACTTCACATCCATCTGAGAAGATTCCACTGTCAACACTTACCCCACAAGAGAGTTCTTGGCAAGGGGTAGACAAGAAATGTACATCAAATCCTTCAGGCACTGTCAGGCTGAGATTGAAACACGCCTCTGTACCATCAGAACTGCTCAATCATATGGGATACAGGAATTAAAAGGCATGATTACATCTGTGAAATGTTATCAAAGGAAGCTGAAAAGGCAGATTGGACAATGTTTCAGGATCCCCATATAAGAGATGACAACACTGAGTTATACGAACTGGACATAATTTTTGTACAGGAGAACCAAGCATTCGTGGTGGCTGTGACTGTGCGACACGAGTATCCTGACACATCTTTAGAAGACGCCTTGATGGAAAAAGTGAAGAAGTACCAACATCTTTACAAACTCATTCAGGAACTAACAAATGTAGTAGCCATTGTTTTTATGGGCTTTCTCCTTGGAACATGGGGGATGAGGTGCCATAGAAATTATGAACTTTGAGGGCCCTGCGTCTCTCCAGATCAAAGCAAGAGAAGACAGCCCAGGCCTCCAGAAAGCTGCTTGCTTCTGTAGATGTTATACATATATTTGCAAGTAAAGTATGTACTGTTGTATCATCTTAATTCAAAATAAATTTTCAGTGAACTCTGTGAGCGCAGGGCAGCCACAATCCAGCTAACATCAGGCCTGGATAGTGCATAGGGACAACAGTGGACTCATACCATGATGTATGTCCCTCAGTCTGGGACAAAATTATACTGATTTTGACCAGGGTGGATGGGCTATCCATGCTTAACCTGGAAAAAAAACATATATAAATTGTATGTGTTTGATAAATAGCCATTGCAATAACTCATGTAGAAATATTTGGAATTATTTTCTAGCTAGTTTTTATACTTCTATTTCAACTAGCTCTATTTTTGTGTTTGGGACATTTAGCCAGCTAGTATATAGAGCATCATGAAGACCTGTCTAACTAGCAAGATAAAGGAAGGGGTACAGAAATAGGGAAGTTTTGACCACACTCATAAATGTCCTACAGTCATAATATCTAATTTAAGACAAGAAACCCATCTTGGCTGCAGCTGTGGCATCAAGATTTCCAGTAGTGATTACAGTGCTGAATCAGAATCGAGTATTTCACATGGGAAATAGCAAGGCTGGGGAGAAGTGAGCTTTGAAAAGTCACAGGATTTCTGCTTTTTGAAACAGTCACTCAAGCTAAAAGAGAAAGAAACTTTGAGATCCAATTTTTTACTTTTTTAGTCATATGTACAATGCAAAAGGAATTTATGCAGGAAATTATGTAGCAGTGTAGGTACACAGTAAGATTTTCTGCAAAGCATGGCATTCAAGATAGTGAAACCCAATTTACTGTTTGAAATTTTGTACACGGTATCGGTATGTGGTATTTTGTAAACCAATAAATCCATGAATGTATCTCAAGAATGCTCTTAACTTGATTTTGATTTTTTTTTTAGTTATTGTCTTTTCCAAAATTTGTCTGTGTAGAGTGCTTGATTGAAAAATTTGCAAATTTGATTTGTGAATCAGATTGATAGTAAATTTATACATTTTGTAGAAATAAAATTAAAGTAATTAGTATACTGAGGTAAGGCATAAAATGATAAAAGCATTGTGATGAAAGTCTTAAATAATAAAACTGGCTTCTTATTTTATTTAATCCTTCTTGATAAATTATATTAGAATAATTGTTTTACATTATTTTAGTACTGTTTGGACTATTTTGGAGGGGAAAAGAAACTTTTAAATTCAGATAATTGGTCAGTTTTGTACTTTCTTTAATCAATTCTAAGTAAAAAAATAATATAGTTTTAAAATAACCCAAGCTGTTAAATCAATCGGTTTGATTTAATACTTTGCATATCATGTTGTCCTTGGTTCTGAGATTTTACATTACAAAAAAGGTGTTACTGCATTTGTTTCAAGACATATTTCACTGACTTTCTCCAAATCTCTAGTCCTGCAAAATATATAAGATGACCTGTCACAGTGAAGGAATTTCCAGTGGTATGGCCATAAATTTATTTTAGAGTGAATAGACCTTAAGGCCAAGGGAATAATTATGGTTGTTATGGTTGTTATGGTTGTTTAGTCCAACCTGTAGAAAGCAAAGTTCTCACTCAAAGTTCTCTAAGCATTCCGTTTAGGTTAGATAAAAGTATACATTTATATAATATTAGACAAAACACCATTCCGCCAGTTTAAGAAACAAATTTTAATTCTGTTATCTTAGATCTATCTAAGCTATCAATTATTGCTTTTTTCTAACGTGTTTAGAATCTTCAGATGGGTCTTCAAGTCATTAAGGTTGAGAGAGAAGTTAGAAAAACAAAGAAAAGAAATGGCATTAGAACATATCCATTTATGGTAAAACAAGGATTTTCCTTGCTTTGAACATTGCCAATAACTATTTTGTAAGCAGGCAGTGGTTAAGCTTAGCTTAGGTCTGTTTTTTCAACTTTTTAATGGATTTCATTAGACAAGCATCAGCCAGTTTATGAGAGAGAATGTGCTTAAAAGTATAACAGAGTGTAGTATGTCATTAATGGAATGCAGCTTCTTACAGGAAAATATTGCAACCAGCCCTTAAGCTGGTTCAGCATGTTTCATGCTATTAAAAACTGAGTTTGGCCATGGATGTATTTTGACCAAGTTTAGGAGATGTGACGCAAAACCAGATTTTACATATATACATACAGATAAAATGCTGACACTATATTTTGGCTTACAAGTGCAAATTTATTGGATTTGAGTAGGTCTTGGGAATTTCAAGAGAGAAAGTGAGAGGGGCTTAGGGGATAAGTTTTGCAATATCTTCAAAAGATGAGGGATATTGTGAAGAAAAGGAGAAAGCAGTGCAATCTTGTGTAGCAGGAGGTAAAGGGTTAAATTATAAATAGTAACAACGAGTCTGTCGATTATGAACTCAAGCTAGTTTCCTGTTAACAAACTATTTTCTATCCACTCTCCAGTATGTTAAAAAAAACAAGCCAAACCAAAAAACACCTACTGTATCTGTAAACATTAACTTAAGCTCTGTTAATTTTTGTCAGAATCCACATGTAAATGAGTCCTATTAAAGCAGCTGAGGACACAGGGTAGCAGACATGCATAGAACAGGCAGTTTATAACTTTTTTTCCTGTTGTGACCTCACGAAAGGACTTCCTAAAAATTGGAATCTGAGCCTTTATAGAGTTGTAGCAACCAACAGAAAAGATTCTTCTTAGTACCTGTGAACTAGAATTTTATTTATTTTTTGGTTTATTGGTTCGTTTGAATGGCAATTTTTTCTTGGGAATGACAGTTAAAATGGTTTTACAAGCAGAGAACTGTGACCATTTTTCCTGAAGAAGGGAAAGCCAGCTGCAAAATATACACTTTACATTGAAAGATGCTATCTGTAACTCACAAAGAACTCAGTACTGAGTGTCTTTATCTCCAGCTGTACTAAGTCCTGGTAGTAAAATTTGTTGAAATAATTGGTGATATCTTTATCCAAGGTGGTTAGCTTAAGCTCTTCTAATAACCAATGAAGAGAATCAGACTTTTCCAGTGTGTGAAAGATATCATATCATAAGAAGTCTGAAAAAGATTAGATAACTCTTGACCTGAAACAGCCTTTTCTTCTCTATTGTCTATAAGGCATTCTGGTGGATAACTGAGAGGTAAAAGTCTACACTGTAGATATATAAACAAAAGAGCTGAATCCATTCTGGAAATTAAATCCTTAATTTAGAAAAATCTGTGACTAATTTTTGATAACTTCATTAGGGACGGAATGTCAATGCATGTTCTGAAGGGAATGCACACATTATATAGAAGGTAGCTAGGATTGCAGAGACTGTTTTTCCAATATTCCACCTACGTGACTGAAGTAACTGCTAATTACGGATTCATTGGTAGGGAGAACACCTTTATATTGCATAGTGGCCCACAGAAAAATAAAAAGTGAAGATTTCCTTGTTCAAAGAATCATGAAAAGAGAGAAAACCACTTCTGACCTGATTTATTCAAAGAATGTCAGTGGGAGTTTTCAGAGAGATAAATGTGCTCAATGTGTGTCTGTAGTAGTCACCAATCTCTTCTGCATCTATTGATGACAAAGGAAGATTTGTCAACATAATTAGTAAGGGAGAAAAACTTTCTCCCTTTTTCTCTCCACTTTTTTCTCTCCACTTTGTCTAGGACAGACTACAAACCCCACACTGTTTTCACATATCTTTGTGATGACTGATAATATCAGTTCATTGTTTGGATTACATGGGTATTGGTCAAATATTGTTTTTAAGTGAGCTCTCCTGCCACAGAAAGAGAAGAAGAAAATGAATGAGTAATGAAGAGGAATAAAGGGTGTCATGATATGGAAAAGGCACTGGAAATCCACTAAACAGATTTTCCTTTCAACTTCTCTCACATGTTTATTTGTCTATATTGACAGACTGGAACACATGACACAGAGAATTCACAGTCACGGTGCCTAGTCTTTTTTAATATCCCTTAAAGGAGATATTTTTCCATTTTCTTCTTTTGTTCTAGCAAGGGGCATGCTAAAATGCAAGAGAATAATTTTGAGTAACTGTGGTGACCCCATTTGGTCAAGGAAATGGTGTTTTCAAAAGATAGCAAACATATTCCCTATTCAGCTTTTAATTTGCTGATTTTAATCACCCTTCTGGAGTTGAAGATTGTGCAATTATGCTGTCAGCTTATCAGTTCTATCGCATATGTGCCATTTTCCCAAGTAATCTTTGAACCTAGCAGTCAGTTTCAGATGATTCCATTTGAGGGAGAAGCAGGGGACTGACAATGGTCTCACAAGTCTGGGGAAGTGTGGTCAAATTGTGTTAAATTAGATACTCATCTTTTCCACCAGTTCCCGTGTGGGATGATGTTAGAGCCTCAATCAGGCAGCATACATAATACCAGACAGCTAATTATCATGCTTAGAAGTTCAGCAAAGCAACAGCATGGGGAAAGGCTTTTAATAAGAGTTGTGGGTGAGGGAAAAAAAGAACTCATAGGAGGCAAAGAGCTTTCTTTGCAAGGCAAACTCACAGAAAAATAGCCATTTTTCTTTTATTTTACTTTATTTTTTTTCTTATTCACTGTACTTTTTTTTAGATTACAAATAATTCACTTCATTTATAGTTAAAAATGTAATTAAAATTTTTTTTGGTCTAAAATTGACTTCGGGTTAGATAATGAAAGAGGAAAAAATTTGTTCCCTTAACAAGAAACCCAGTTAAAAGACAGAAACTAAATGTAGTGGTATTCTTTGCCAACTGACTGGACACATCAGTCCAAGGTTACCAAATGATTTGGTAGACTAATGAAAAAAAGGTATTGTAACTTTCTAGCCGCTATTGTGAAAAACAAGAATAAATTCTACTGTTTTCAAGAGACATACACCTCCTGTTTAGACGTACCATATTGAAGAAAATCAGATGCTTTGAATACTTGATTACATCTAAAAAATTTTTATGATGCAATTTTCAAATGACAGTTATTAATTGATGAATAATATATGATTTTGTCTCTGTTGATTTTTTTTCACCTTGAGATAGGGAGTTAAACACTGTGAAGTCAAGTAACACAAGAGAGTATTTATGATAACTTTAACAATATGATTATAGTATGATTTTTTGACATAGATACATGATTTGTATTCGAAGTATTATTATTATTGAAATACAATGCTTATAATCAGGGTTATAAGTCTAATAGGTATTTTTAATGAGTCAAATACGTAGTTATATATACTGAGAGGAGCTGCATTTTATTTCTAAACAATATTTAATATTTGTGTGCTATTTGCTTGTTATAATAAACTACTGAAGTAGTTTTCTAAAACTAATTTTCAGATACAGCTTAGCAGCCTCTTTTTTTGACAACTTGCTCAAAATCACATAGATTTTCTCCAATGTCTTTCTGCAGCATGACTTAGTGTGTTATATTGTGATACAGGACATCCAGAAATGCAGAAAAGCCAGCACAATAACAAGGCAAGATGTTATTTATATTTTTATCACCAGCTTTATTGGGTCATTTGTGCTCTATTTCCTGTTACAGAGGTCGGTATTAAAGCAGATGCTATAATAATTAATAGATTGTATTTTCCCACCTATGAAAGGCCATGGAAATTTTTATACCAGCTTAACTTCTATCTAGAACAGAAATACTTGAGGGAAAACCATACACTATATTTTGCTGTAGGAAGTAAAAATATTGGGAGATGTATATTCTTAAAATAATAGTGTTTAGTAAGAGGTGGAAAGGCTTTAAACACTTTATAACAAAGCAAATTCCTTGTAAACATAGTTTTCAGGAAATTTCGTATGCAAGCTATCCACGCCTTTTCCTGACAATGCATTGTATGATATCTCTGAAACCACAGTTCTTTTTCCCAGGTCTAACACTTACAAGGATTATAGCTATCTTAGACAAATGGAGGGTCATGGTTTAGTCTTTTTTGTTTAAATAAAAATCGCTGAGGAGTATTACATGAAAGATGGTTGGCTTTAAAACAATGTGTAGAAATCAGCTCAAAGTGTAGGAGTTGGCTTAGAGTGTGCCTTGAATTGTGATGGAATTTGCTTTCTCAAACAGACCACTGAGCACTCATATTTGCATCTCATGCTCCTTATATACTGGACTGTGCAAGTTGTTTTAACTTCTTGGGATATAAAAATGTTTTTAATGAGTTAAGATCATAGATTATCTCCCATAACAGATAAAATCAGTTCAATGAAATTTCTCTGACTTTGTTTTTTATTGAGATAGATAAATTTTTTTCTTATTTCCCCAGTACGATAAAAGATGTTTAGCTTTTTAAAGCCCTTGTTCTATTAAAGAGTTTAGGTAGTTCTTTACCTTTTAAGAAAAAATATGGCAAAAATGTGCATAATTTGATTGTTATAAAATCTGATTTAGGTTAATTTTTATCTGGCATCATAAAATTATCTGACAACGGGTTTCTCATATGCAACCAAGTGAAATAAAAATATATTCTTTTGAAGGCTACAAAGGGACATAAAATCTGAAAGGCAGACAGAAATAAATTAGATTCATCTTTGGATGATGTCGAGTGCCAATGCATTTCATATTAGATACAGAATTTTTAATCTTCATTTCTCTCGCATTTCTAAACAGTTCAGACCCTCAAATTCCATAGTAGAGAGGATTCCTTAATAAGTAATGAAATACCATTTTTTTGCTAAAATACATCTTCTGCATTTAAATGTGTCTGTCTAATCTAAGCCATTTGCCAAGGCTCATTGTACAGTCAGTGAAATGAAGTTCCCCCATAGCCATACCCAATCTACTTTTCTTAGATCAGCTACAGTAGCTCTCTTGTACCTTCTTTTTTTCCACCAATTATAGAGGGAGCCTAACTGCCAAATTAAGCTAAGAGTATAACATTGAAATGGTTAAAAGTAGGGGCAGTAAAGTTTACCTTCTGTTATCTTTCTATGTTTATGATTATGTGGAAGTATTACCATTGTTATTATTAAGAAGATATCATTTAGTATCAGCCAGATCATAATTTGATATGAATGGGCATTTTTATTTATTGCTTGTTTCCTGCATCTCTAGTTCCATAGATTTTGAGCACCCTTTTTTCCCCACCAGATCCTTTTTTTCTGTATCAAAATTTGACCAATATTTTATTGGAAAATTTTCAATGGTTTGGGTGTGTTTCTTTTTGTTCAAGTTAATTACTTGGAAGTGAAAGTAGCTAAACAATACCAGACCTTGAATAAACCAACATGATTTTAACACAATATGAGAGAAACTCCTGTCCAAAATAAACAATGTGGTAATTTCTTGAAATGATACAACATATTCTGTTAACCATTAAAAAAGCTCTGTATGCATAACTCCACATTTGAACATTCAGGTTAAAAATGTTTTTCACCTTTTCCCAGGTGCTTAATCTGTCAGGGATATAAAAAGACATTTCATTGCTTGTCCTCCAGTAGGAGAACTGCAATGATTTATTAGATAAAAACAGAGGTCTTACCTGATGCTATTTTTCTAGCTGGGCAAATATATAGGAGATGAAATGAGATAAAAAGTGTACCTACTGAGTTTTTGCCTGGAACTATAATTTAATCTGTGGGTGGTTAGAGTCTGGACTGCCCTAGAATGATGTGCAGTAGGAGAGCTTGAGAGGTTTTCAAGCAGCTGAGCAGGAAATCTGAGCTGAAATTAAGGGAATTTCCTAATTTAAGATGAAGAATTTGCAATGTTGGCTTTTCTGTTTCAGTGCTTGCGTAGATGTGAAGAACATTTTCTGACATTGGTAGGATAAAATACTACATTCCTTAATCCTCAGGTTTCTTTGTCCTCAAAGTGGGTCAGTGTTCTATGTTACATTAGGGACACGGTTTAAGTGGTGCACTTGACAGCACTAGGTTAATGGTTACCTCAGACCTCAATGACCTCAGAAGTGTTTTTCAACTGAAATGGTTCTGTAATTCTATGATTCTCTGTATATTTGCCAAAAATGGGCTTGATTGTATCCAATTTTTGACATCTGAGAATGTGTTGAAAGTTATTTTTTAGGCTTCCTCTACTGTTAAAAAAGAAAGAGAGTTTCTTTAGGAACTGATTCTACCCACCTTATAGTAGTGGATGTGAGAACCTGTGTTGTCAAGTAGTTCTCTTGTGGAAGTATATGCAGAAGAAGCTAAAACAGTGAGTTCTAGAAGTCATCTGACATAGATGGCTGCACATGGTAAGATTACTTGCACCTCAGAGTTCTAGGTGCTACTATAACTTGACAGTGAGAATCTTCCTCTTGCCTTCAGAAAACAAGTCTGTTTCACATATAAATGTTGTCCCCAGACTAATCCAGCCCCTTCAGAGGAGTTGTACTCAGAGTTGCTGGACTCCTACCAGAGACAGCCACCTCCTTTCTCTTCCTTGGAAGCTGTCAATAACTTTGCTGCAATATTATTTTTAGATTGGTAAATCTTTTCTTACTCTCTCTGTCAATAGTTCCATAGAGTACTTAATAGTAAAAAACTCCTGTTCATGAGTGCATTACATCACTCTGTCTGGAGTGCAGTGATTCATTGCCAGCTCATGTATCTTTAGAGTCCCTGAAAAACCTCTAGTAATTTTTGTGAATATTCAGAAAAAATGCACATTTCAGAGACAAAACACCCATCTGTGAGGGTTCTCACCCAATAGGGTAGAAAACTATTGTCCCTGAAGACCAGTTTCAGAGAAACATCTGTCTCCATCTTAATATGAATAAGGATTCACAACTGACATCACAGGGAGTATTTCTTCCAGGAAATCATTATTTGCTACTACTGTGAAAACCAAGTGTGGTCTGTGCCTCATCTTCAGAAGCTGTGTTAGTTTCTCTTGTGATAGTGCTTCAAATTCATACTTTAGGTTTTATTGCCGTAGCTTGCATTGGCTGCTACGGTTTTAGGTAGACTTCTTTAAAAATCAACTGGATCTGTTACAGCTTGGCTGATGATTTCCTGACAATTTCTTCTGGTGCTTCATAGGAAATTCTAGTGGTTTTATGGACCACTGCAATGCAAAATTACAGGGATTTTTTTAATTGTTGTTTTGACTCCCTTTTTTTTTGTACATTTTTTTATTTGTGACTGAAAAAAATACCAAACCCATACAACCCCAAAAAACCACCAAAAATTAGTCCTGTTATTTTTGCCAATTGCTACGACTTTGAACATTAAACAACAGAGCCACCAGCTTCAGTCTTCCTGTTGTCACATCATTAGAAACATGGCTATGCTAATAAGAAGGGATTTTGTTTCAGTCCTAAATGAACTTTTATTCTAGAGAATTGTAATAATAATTCAGTATTATCTTTCTACATAGTTGAAAATACTGACATTCTTAAAAAACTATAATTTGAAATAGCATATGAACTTTAAAAGCAACAAGACCATTTTAGCTGACTGCTGACTGCAGCATGGGAATCCTCTTTGCTGAGTCAAGTAATGACCTCTAGTTTCCTTTTACAAGAAAGTTCATAAGAGATGAACCTAATTTTGCAATGTTACTGTGGAAAAGACCATTTGGCCTTCAAGCTTGCAACAACAATATGCTTCCTTGTTTTTTCTGCTGTGTAATTAACAAATATTTGTTCTCACAGCATTTATACTTGGAAAAATTACTCCTTGCTTATGCAAGTAGTCTTTTCAGACCAGTTGAATTTATTCACTTAAATTAATACTATCTTGGTAATCAAATACTGCATGACCAAACTCCAAATATCAAATGTTTTTCTTAGTTTGGATTGATATAGGATACAAATCAATGATTATTTTATGATTATTGAAGCAACCTAACATTTTAAAATTTCCAGATTTTAAGCCAGATTTTCTCAGATTTGCACACTGATTTTTGTGTTTCCTATGATGAATTTTATATATTGTTGTTTTCATTCAAAAGAAACAAAACAATTTACAATGTGACTTGGTTCCTATTGACTTCAACCCAACAAGATTATACCCATACTTAAGAGAGAGGGAAAAATTATAGGTGATGGGATACATCTTAAACCTTTTCTTTAGGCAGCTTTAAAGATTATGAAATTCTCTTTTGATCAGTGAAAACTAAATTTATGTGGTGGCTAGGTATTAGCACAAAATTAATTTCATTGTCTATATATTCCATCTTGAAGCTTATGAAGGATGACAGAGCAAAGCTGTAACCAAGTACTCTAATAAATCTCTTTTTAGGGTGCCACACTTTTACAGATGTCTTAGATTAATTTCCTGTTCCATGGTTTGAGTATACATGACTTTTCCTTGCTCCATGGCAATTTCTGTGATCTATTACCAATAGATCAATGCACCGCTTCTGTTCTGAGTACTTTGTTCTACATCTTCACTAGGGCATGCACATAGAATAGCCTTCCATTTGTTTGATTCTGGCTGTTCTCTGTCCCACTAATGAATAGATGGATGTAAGGCCCCAGAAACCTCTCTTGATGAGACACTTAAAAGGGCTAATGGTTTTTCGCATACTCTGAGTTAGACGCATGGGAGAAATACCAACAAGATATCCTAATGAGGTCAAAACAATGACAAAAAAAATTACTGGCAATTTTAGAAAATGAAAGAACTTTGAGAAAAGGTGAGAGCAACATTCAGTCAACATATGACACTTCTCAGAACATTGACTTATCCCATTCAGCTTAGCAAACTCTAAGACTGTCTGATTTTAAATTATGCAAAATCCTGAGAAGAGGGAATTAGAAGAAGAAAGAGAAAGAGAGAAAGACAGAAGAGATATAGAAAAGAACAAACATAACTACCACTCCTGGTTCCAGTGGTGTTCAGCTGACAGAAATTCCAAGAGGAAGTAGGGTCGAGACACATGCTTGCCTCGTGTCTCAGGTTAAATACCCTTTGTCTTTCCTGGGTCCTTTCCCCAGGTGGGATTTCTGGTCTGGTGGCCACTTAGGAGCTGGATGAAAGGCTTCAGAGGTGGGGTATGGAGCATTGCCTCCAGTGTGCCAGCGGTTGGCAGGGCTGCGATACACTCCTGGGTTAGGGTAGGGTGTATGGAGCACTTCATCGCCTCACCAGAGCAAGGCCTGACCTGCCCCTGCCCTCACACCTGAAATGTTTTGAGCCAGCAATCCTTCCAATCTCTCACACTGGAACAGCTAGATTCATGATGCTGGCAAAAAGACATTGCTGCTTATTTTGAGCTGAAGCCTGACATTGTAAAATCATTAGTTGCATTTCTCAAGTGTTTTTCTCATCCCAGCTGGGGACTATAGATATATTTCAATGTGGGCAGGAATATGTGCATGGAGTTATTTTTAGGAACGCGTGTCATCTTGTGTTCTAAGCAAAATTGTGTCTTTTGGAGTTACTAGTTATCTGATTTATTCCAGGCCCTATACTGATAGGAAAATTGAAGGCAACAATGAACAGAAGTCAAAAGAGAGCCCATCTACCATAACATCTGTGAGAGTGAAGTAGACCGGTGCTTGTGTGAGAAGGATTGTTGGAGGATCTCTGAGACCAGTATACATCTGCTGGAAATACTGAGGAAAACTAGAATAAGAACTATCTCTAACAGATGTGTCAAAAGGAGTGAAATCCAGGGAAGAGGCATGAAAAGGACTTCCGGGAGCCAGGAATCTTAAAAACAGACAACAGATGTCTAGAATGTATGCTCTAACAACACATTCTTCTCTCTCTCCATTTTGTGTTTAGCTGCTTCTTTTTTTTTTTTCATCTTTATTGTAGATTTGTAGTACTATTTTTTTATGATTATTATTATTTTTAAATTTTTTAAAATTTTTTTTAAGTGGGAGTGTGTTTTTAGCCTTGGAAAATCTTGGAAGCTGAACTTTTTCAGTCATTGTTTGCATTATGCTTCCTGGAGCCCCCTAGTCACCTCTGCTAAAATGTCAAGGTCACAAAATAGCAAGTTGAAAGGAGCAAGTGGAATCAGAAATGGTTTTGGATGACAAAAAGCAGAATTTCTCTGTGAGGGAAGCACCGTCAGCCGCAGTTGTCCTGAATTAAGAACTACCCAAATAGCAGAGGTTATTTTTTAACTGTGATGATCACTGTCAACCATTTGACCCCAAATGAGCTTGTAATGAAGTGGACTGAATTCGGGTTGCCAGATCCTGAGTGATAAATCAGCTTTTCAATGCCTATAGACACATGGGTTTCATGCCCCTCCAAGTAAAGAGAGTGCTTAGGGACACTCTTGAATTGATACATCTCCTCTCCCTCAATTTTTCTCAGTCTGGTAGTCTCACCACTTTTGTAGCCTTTGCTCTTCTGATTGCTTCACTCAGCTTTGGTCTTAAGATTAGAGCTGATAGCTATGGGCAAAACCACAGCACCTTGAGAACTATCAAGACTAATCACTGTCTTTCCACGGACTTAATGTGCAGGTGTTCCCAAAATGTGATTTCTCATCCCGTCAGCCTAGAACCTGAAAGAACCAAGAGACACAAGAGCCAGTCATGTGGAGAACCCTTTGTCAGACACAAAGGGAGCAGGAGGAGCTTCTGGACCTAGAGGAATGCTGGGCCTTCCACTGTAATAGACTGCTCCAATTCTACCTGCCTCCTGCAAGTACAATACTTAAGCAAGGCTATGCTACTCCTGATGCAGGTGCACTGAGAAGGTAGAGAGTGAGAAGAAAGATAATGGAAGTGGAAGTTTCATTTGGGATGTCTTCAATCCTGAACTTCCAGCTTCACTTCTTGCTCTAGGCACTGTCAATAAGAAACAGTCTGAGTACCAGGAGAGATGGCAGCTCCTCCAAGGGACAGGACTGATTGATTTTGCTATCTGTTCAATTCTGACCAAATTTTTATGGGAATGTGATCTAGTAAGGGACAGAATTGATACAACAATTCCCTGAATGTTTCCTGAACCAATATTCGCTATGAGCTAGCTGAGAGAAATGTACTACATATCTCTCATTTGCATTTAAAAATTGGTTGCTGGAAGAAGAACAGAGAAAGTAAGCTCACTGGAGTTCTCTGTAGGCAATAACCTTGTAATGCAGGATTCTGATTCCTCTTTGTTTTTTCTGCGAGTAATATACTTGCTAGGGTTTGTTGTGTTGCTGTTTTAACACTCAATTTTATTTCTGGCAAGATACTGACAGAAATAACACAGCATCAGTTGGAATGATGGAAGTCGTAATTAAATGTGGTTTTGAAATTAAATGTAAGGCAGGCAGCATCATCTTAGTGAAGAATACAAGTATTAAATGAAGAAATATGCGATGTACCATTTATATTTGCCTCCCTAGTTTGTGTAGCAATTTGAAACAAAGAAGAAATCCCTGTTGTCCCAACCCCCTTCTCATAACATTATAAAACTTTTCAGTCCTTGATACATAGCCCTAGATATTGCTGATAAAAACCAGAGGGCAATTTTAATGACAAGAAATCATAAATCTAGGATTTAGCTCCCAAGAAAACAGATCAGAAGCAAAAGGAAAGCCAGGCTGTTTCTAGTTTAGCTAGATTTAACAGAAAATAAAAATACAAAGTGCTCTGTCCTTTACCAGATATCTTTGTCAAGAAAATACCATTCTGAATAAAGGAGAGTGTTTTGAATAAAGGAGAGAGTGTTTTGACTCCCATGAGAAATTGTGCAGGTACCAAGCCTGAGGACAGATATTGTACCAATAGTGATGGGGCCCAGGCCCATTCCTTTGGATTGAGTCTGTTGTGAAATTTTTGCTATATTTCTGGGTATGGGTATTAGAAAGGCTTTGCCCTCTCTTTGTCTCTCCCTCAGTTCAGAGATGAATAGTGGTTCCATCCTTCAGCTTAAAGGAACCTGTTACAGTTCAAGAACTCTCTCAGGAGTTTCTAGTTGATATTATGACAGAGATATTACAAAGTGCTTCAATATTGAATGAAAAGGCTGTTGTTTGTGCCTACAAATATCAATCATAAAGCCTTAAAATCAGAAAAAGAAGGGAATATTGTGTGATATAACTGTGCAGAAGTTCCTCCACTGACAGATGGAGACTTAAGGAATAATACATTGAGGTGTGTATGGGGTATGTGGGGAGCCAGGAGGGAGGCAGAGAGAGAGGCAGGGAGGGAGAGGAGAGACACACAGTTTTGGGGAGATGCCATGTGCATGGTGCCATCCTGACCACCACAAATCACTCTTCTAGAGTTTTTTATGATTTCCCCACCAAAAAAAATTTCTTTTTAGCATGGTAGGGAAAGAAAGCAGACAAATGGGTTACCATGAGGATTTTTTAAATGTAAATTGATAGGAAATTAAATTTGTTTTAGAAGCCTAAATGAAGTGTGCTATATAGCTACCTAATGCCCCTGTTTATTAAATTCTAAGTACAAACTACTGACACTGTGGACTGTATGAAAAAGGGCACGTTCCAGTGAGGAGGCACTCACTGAGGGCTGTGGAGTCCTTGCCCTGTGAAGGTACACATGCAAGTCTGCTGGGAGAAACAGTAATACTTTCTTTCTGGGCCCAGGGAAGCTTCAGAGCCCAGACACCCTGTAAACCAGAAAAAAAATCAACCAAACAAAGGAGATCAACCAACCAAAAAAGCCCAGGATCTGGACTGTGCAGCAGGAGTGCTCTAATCTGTTAAAAGGACAAAAACTTTTAACCTGAGCAGCAATATTGCTGCTAATAAAAGTAATAACAGCTCATGTGGGCTGGATTGCAAGACTTAGTAGTGAATGGCAGTCAGATGTTTTTTTGTTTTTTTTTTTTAGATAGAAGTACAATTTATTTTTAGCTGTTTTAAAACATAGGTATAATACTTGAGATACAATAATACATAACGAGATGTAAAATAGAGATGCCAATGAAGCAGGAGTTAGGGTACAACAACCCACTAAATAAATTGAGGAAAATGACTCTATTATCATTACTGTTAGAATATCAACAGTGTTTTTAGCAAGTCAAAAGCTTTGCTGCTTCTAGGTGGTCTCAGGCCAGTTTCTTGGACAACTTTAATAATCAGTGACATTAGTGGGGACTATATTGATTGATGAACTCTGTGGGTTTGTTTCTTTCCAGTTTTGCTATGAAAATCTGAATACATCACCAGGTAACCTAGCAGAGTAACAAAAATTATTTTTCATTATTTCTTCTTCACTCTCTGTTGACAGTGAATTCCCAGAAAGATAACACAATGTAGTAGGCCTGAAACCAATATTGCTAACAACTAGGGAAACTCTTCCATTCCTTTCCTATTGGCACAACCTGTCTTTTGGATCAAGCCTGTAACTTAAGAGAGGAATATAATGTAACTGTGAATGCCTGCTGAGTTGTACTAACTCTTATTTTGGTTGCTAGCAGGAGAGTTGGCTTTTATAAACAAAGATAGTTTTCATTACTTCGTTGTCTCCGTTTTTGCAAACAGATTAATTTTCCTTTAGCCTCAGTTATAAAATCTAGGAGTTTTTATGCTTACTTGCCAGATGATGTTCACTTCCAGTATGAGCAACAAATATGTTAGGAATACAAATTAGGAAATATCTTAAAAACCAACATTAGTTTTCTGCATTATTGCTCATACTAATGTGTTACCTAGTTATATTAACTCATGTATTACCTAGAGACTCGCACAGGTGAGTGATGCTGAACACTGAGTGACGTGTGTAGCATTCTCTGACACTCCTTACAAAGCCCACCTCTTTCTGAAATTCTAATGCAATCATTTCTGCTCTTACCCATCCTGGAGACATTCTGAAATTGTGCTGTCCCTTATCCCTCTCTTGATTACCCAGAGGCTTCCTCAAACTTTCCCAGCTCTTTTCTTTACCCTGACTTCCACTGAACTGTTCCAAGCTGCTAAAACTCTCACCGACATTTCCCAGACTCCTGCCCACCTCCAGAAATTCCTGTACACCTCCCAGCTACTTGTACAAAAATACTGCTCTGCTGAGCAGGAGAGCACGTCTGTTCAGGTATCAAAGTTTAAACAGCAATATACTGGGATGTATAAACTTGGATTGAATAACAGTTTGCAGATTGCAGGAAATGCTAATTTTTTTACAAGTGCTCCCTGGCTTTTATTTAATTTTATTAATTGGAAAGCATAAGACAAGGGAATACTACAGGGAGTTACAACAGCTATTGCCATACCACAAAACTAGAAAATGGAATTAGTTTTACTGTCCAATGGAATATATATATATTTCTCTGCATTGGAAGAGACTCCTTATTTAAAGGTTCATAGCCAGAATTGCTCTGTGGAACAGAAGTCAATACCCAGCTATTTTTCAAACTGTCTTGCTCTGTGATAAAGCCAATTATTTTCACTGTGCTGAGGCATCACAATGCTAAGCAAGAGCAACGGATAAAGTATTTGCCTGGTATACTGTGCATTTGTTTAACATGATGGCCTGTCCACACTTTCATGTTCTTAGTGCCTGTTTTAAACCTGTATTAAAATAACTGGAAATTTGCGGGATTTTTGGACTTTTTTCTCAGAGCAGCCACATAAAAGTTTGTCTCATTCAGAAATGGGTTAAAGTGTAGCATAAAGATGGAGACCTGCATGGTAAAGAAAACCCCAGTTATTAATTTTCATTTGAATTCCTCTGCAAATTATATCAGAAAAGAGACTTCAGAAGTATGCTTACTCTTAACTGCTTTCCTCCACACTTTACATCAGAGAAGCTGCAGTTACAGTAGTTTGTCCTTCCTCTTTACCTGTTGCAAGAAAATTCCTGAGATGTAGACTTAAAACCCAACCCAAACCAAACATAAAGGTGCAATGGCACTTCAATAGCACTGTAGTATCTTGGAATGGCAGTGAGGGCACTGCAATTGCATGTGTTTCAGAATATATGTCAGTTTTTTACTCAGTATTCTGCCCTTATTTTTGAAACCCCACAGTGCACCAAGTGTAGCCACATCATGTGCCTTGATGCAGGAAAGTACTTGGACATGAATTTGAGCTTCATTTCTGGGGAATGCAAAGAAAATATAGATATGAAACCACATAAAGGAATAGTATGATGGATTCTTCTTTTGCCTTTAAACGTCTTTATATTGATAAGGATTTCCTCAGTGGCCATGAAGCCACAGCCTTGGCTTTTGTAGGAAATATGACTTAGGTATTTCCCTCCCAAACCTGTTGTTATACACCAAGCTGCTGATGAAAGCCATGGGCAGCAGCAGACCTTTCTGTGCAAAAGTGCAGGTGTCAAATTGTTGTAGGATTTTCAGATACTCTTCCAACCACTGGCAAGATTTTATTTGATCTTAATTTGTGCTTTGTTCACAGAAAGAGTATATTCAGGAGTTCTGTTGATCATTCCATGAAAATGTCAATGCAGGAGAGGACAGATAGGACACAAATACTTATTGTTCTTTCAACTTTACTTGATTCACTAGTTACTTGCAGCTTTGAATATGGACTAGAATAACAAACACCTGGAATTGGAGTACTTTGGGCAACTATGTAATGCATCTAGGCTTCATGCAGATGCACATGGTGTATCTAAAAGACTTAACATAATGGCACTATTATTACTGACCCTGTAGTAGTCTTTATTCAAACTGACATCAATTTCAACAGGGATTTTTAACAAAAAATGACTCCTGCTAATCCAATGCCCATTCTAGTCCACTGCCATTACTCTATTGATTTTTGTATTTATTTTTAAAAATTATTTTTAGTTCTTTTTTTTTTTTTTTTAAACAAGCTTATCTCTTTTATTCTACACGGGAATCCTATTTTGTAAGAAAAATTACTTTAAAACAATTATTTTTGAAATGTTAGAAGGGGCCCTGATTTTTCATGTCATGCATAATTGTGTTTGTTTTTATACAGATCCCCAGGAACTATTACAATATTTATTCTCAGCCTTTCAGTAAGCCAGAGAAATGAATGTGGGAACCATCAAGCTAAATCAGACCAGTGCTCCACTGATTCCATGTCACTGTCCAATCTCTAATTAAAACCAACTGGTTCAAACTGGGATATATAAAACTACAGAAGATTGTATTTAATGTCCACATCAAGAATTTAATGTCCACATCTTCTTGACTCTTTGTGTCTGATCACATCTTAAAACTCATTGTTAATGTTAGTAGACTCTGCTTTACAGCTGACAGCTGTATTTTAAACACTCACTCTCTATACAGCATTGTTTTCTTATTTTAGCTTTTCCATTAAAAATAAAGTGAGAATGAATGTGGCAAAGAAATTAAAGTTGTATTAAGTTTATTATGTTTTTCCTAGACTTAGGAAATGATTAGTTACCACATGCTGGTGCTCTCAGAGCACTAAAATATTCTAGGCCTGCTGTCAGACCAGCAAACAGTAAAACACTGCTGAGTTTCTGATTAGACATGCTTGTCTAATCTGATTAGGTGACTCTTACAGAATTAGATACGTAATTGATATAGTTCAGGTTTTAGTCAGTTGATATGGGATACAGAAATTTCAAGAATGTGCACAAGATTGTGAGTGGGACTCGTAGAGTTCATTAATGTCTGTCCAAATGGCAGTGGAACAGCTCTAACATCTCTGGAGTGGTATGCCTAGTTCTATATATCACTGTGGTACAAAACAGCTCGTCCAGGAGAACTGCAGTTGACATTTCTGATCACCCTGAAGTGCCATATCAGCTCCTCTTGCACCAGAAGGCAATTCATGTGTCTCCAAGGAACTAAGCTGAAAATCTAATGAAGATTGTTTATTTCTTCAGATAAAAGGGTCCATGTAGTATCTTTACATACAAAGATACAGATACCACGGATGCTTATTTTGCCGTCTACTGGTCCTCCTTTTAGTTATAAAAAACAATTTTATTTTCCTGTGATATCTATGTAGTAACTTGCAGAAGTTGTAAGCAGAAAACAGTTGTCATTTTCATTGTATTTGTAATCTATAGCTATAATATATGTTTAATCTGGGTATTAAGATTCTGCAACATTTTATTTTTAGTCATGCCATTATTGGTAATTATAATGGTGCTCTGACAACTGATCAATATTAATGTCACTCTTTCATATTTATACACTGCCTGTACTTCCTAGATGTCTTTATAAAATTGTGAGTTTGAAAAGTTTGCCATGCTCTTTCTCAATAGAAAATGGATCAGCAATTTCATAACATTAAATAATGTAGTAGGAAACCTGCTTTCTGACCTGGCTGAAAAGATAATTTATGCAGTCTTCTGACTGTCTCAGGAGGCCTGAAAAGAGAGAGAAAAAAGAGTAGAGGGAGGGAAAGAGAATCCAAAGCCTGTTCCAAACATCAAATGCTAATTGCAGCTAAAGAAAAGCACCTGAATTTCTGCCACAAAGGGAGAAGAGTGTTGCCAGGAGCAATGCAATGACCATTTGACATTTCAGCTGTCGGCCCTGCAGCATATAATCATAGGGTGTATTTAAGTTCTCCAGCAATTGCAAGTCTACTAAAAATGTGGTATTCTGACATCCATCAAGCTGAAGGAATGACAGGTAAAAAATACATATGAATATAAATTGCATGGTGCTTTTTGTTATAAAAAGTGATTGAGCTCGCATTTGAGTAAGTTTTTTTCATTCTTCTTCTTTGCAATCCTTGAAGTCACTTGGTAGCAATAACACAGTGTAATTGTTTTATGAAGCTATTACGAGTATTTAGGTTCATGATGACTACCTGTGCACTAAATACACAGAAATTTTTTCAGTGTTGCAGGATGAGAGTCTTTGTGCCTTAGAAAAGTGCATGCCTTTTCCCTCAACATGTCACACAGTTTCAGGGATGGTTGTGAGAGTTTTGGAAATCCATAGCTGTCTTTCTTTCCTACTTCATTGGACGTGGTCTCTGCTAACAGCAATAACTTCTGCTTCTTCACATGATGACATTCCCAGAAGAAATGTCTTTTATGCAAAGGCTTCCAGATCAAAGTCACTGAGTGATCTATGTGGCAAAGCCTAAAGAAATGGAATAAAATGCCAGCTTGGTGAAATTGGGTAGAATCTCATGTCACAGGCAAATAGCAGTTGCTTACCTGTGGAACTCTGGTTGAAAGCTTATCTTCGAGTGCTAGGGTACTTAGGTAGGTCTCTGCTTGACACAACATTGATACATAGGTATAATATGACATATACTCATGATTTTACTAAGACAGCCATAATCTTCACATCATACAAGAATTTTACAGTTAAAAGTCTCAAGTAGGCGGTGCTATACAGGCAGAATGTGGGAGAATTGAATGAAAAATATAGTTTTAGGCCACTAAATCAGGACCAACATTTCCATTGTATACTGAATCATAAATTTCCTGTCTCCTCAGTAAATACCTTCCTTTAAACACATTTTCTTCAGCTCCATCTCAGTGGTGGTGAAGGGATGAGTTTGAAGGTCAGACCTTAACAAGATCCTTTATGTTGATACTTGCAAAGATATAGAATAAAACAAAGCTGTTCTGCAAGTCAGTCTCAAATCTGGAGCATTGTGGACACAGCTAAATGGGATTACTGACAGCAGCCTAAAATCATGGATGTATTTATTCTTTCTGACTCAATATAGCTTGCTTACCTAGTATAATAGCTTGATTTCTGCTTTAGGGCACTTTACTGGGTTTTGGAGGTGTAGTTTACAGCTAAATCTTAATTTCTGATTCATTGGAAGCTGTGTCTAAATGACACGGAAATGAATAATCTGTGTGTGACTTGTGTACCCATTTAGAAAAGCACAAAACTTCTCCACCTTGTTTGCAAGCCTGGTTTTGCATTACACACATATACGTGAGTTTGCAAGCAAATGTACAGCTAAAATAGTGTCTCCATAGCAAATTACTACTGCAAGCATCACGAGAATATCAACCCCAAGGCATGCCAAAATGGTGATTTGGGACCACCTACTGCAGCATTTTTCTTGAACAGTAAGAGGGTAATGAAACTCACCCACTCTTCAAGATTTGCCTAATGCCAGGAGCACTTGAAGGCTCAAGAAATTATAGAATTAAGTACAGTGTGAATGTAAGAAGACACATCTTATGTTCTGATGTACACAGAATCTTGAGAGTAGTCACAGCTACCACTGATCCAGATTGAGCGCAGACTCTGGGCTTGATTGTGGTATGAGATGTGTTAGTTCAGTGTAGTGGCCAGAAAGCTTTTAAAAACAAGGCTGAAACGGAGATATAAATAGAATTTAAAGCTGTTTTTCTGATTGGAAAAAAAAAAAAGAGACAGAAAGATGATATGAAATGTAGGGCAAGAGATCACATACAACCCCGCAGCTGAATATTCCTGAGGGGGAAAAGAGAAAGGAAAACAGACTGACATGAAGAGGTGCCCCTATATTAGTCTTAAAGCAAAAATGTGCGGTGACTACTGATCTGAGATGGTTTATTCCCCATCTCTAGCTGTTAAGTTTACAGATCTCAGCTGGGCTCATTTGGTATTTATCCTTCCTCTAGGGAGAGAAGGGAAAAAACAGAGTACAGACTTCCCAGTCTTTGAAAGCCCAAAATAATAGCTGTTACACTTCACATTGGCTGACCTCTGTGAGTGAGGACATGCCTCCAACTGGCTTAGATATTTTCTCAGTAGAGATGTCAGTGTGCTGCACATACTCCATGTTACTGAAGAAAGCTTTAGGCACTTAGTAATCAGGAAGCAGCTTTCATTTTCATGAGAAGATTCCCTCCAAACTGCACCTGGCAAATTAAGAATTGTGAGTTCACTGTGTTTAAATTGAGTGACACTGCTAAACCTGACAAATAGTATTACTTCATAAACGAAACTTGTCCTTTATTGTAGTAGTGCATCAAGAGATGATGCCTTAAGACAGTTCTTCAGATAACACTATAAACACTATAAAATGATTACTTCAAAATATGAAAGTACAAGAAAGACTGTTCCTCATGGTCTGTGCTATAGACTTTATGACCAAGATTTTAGCTGCATCTGGTCTAGCCATTTCCTTTCAACTTCAGAAATATGACAATGAATGTGGCTTAAAAAACTAAGATTGATTTTTGTCCTGATAGTAAGTCTACCTAAAAACACTCTTCGCTGTAATAGTGCATCGGCCACTATTTTAAGGGCTGGGATCAAGTTTAACAAGGCTGTATCATAGAAAGAAGAACAGGAAAAGCATGATAAAAATTAAATCAGCTTTATAATAAAATTACTTCATACTCTAAAATGTATAGGCCATATAAGGAAGGACAAATGACAGCAAATATTGAGGAAAAAAATATTATTTGTAATTCCTCTTTGAATGATATTGAAGACTTACTATTTCAGTAGCAACAAGAAAATAATGTTCTATGGCTGTGTAAAGCACCTAAATTTGTAGATGGATATCAAAGTGTGGAAAGTGGTGGAAAACACATTCCCAGTATTGGCATAGTGGTAGGCTATATTTTAGATCCTAGCCCATGAAAAGTTAAGAGAGGCTTGGGAGATCCATTTACATTTGCCTGGGATGGTGTGGGTGGACTTTAGGTAAAAGTGCTGGGAGTTAAATGAACTGAAGCCTCTTGAGGCTGGGGTGTGGAATATCTTCCTTTCACAATTACTGGTCAGATGAATACGTTCTATTTTGCAGCTGCTATATGGCCACCTCATATCCATTTCCAGGTTCTGACAGCCACTGGTGTGCGGTTCAAAATTATTTTTGTTCAAGACCTCTTCTACTGCAGTATTGATTTTAGTGAGCAGAACTAAAGAGTGCTGAATTCTTTCATCTCCAACCAAACACAGCAGAAGTTGAAAGCATGCAGACTGGACCTTTTGAAGACACCGATACCAGCTGAACATCTTGTGGGAAAAATCTTTGTGCTTACATGACCGTGCTGCTCTGTGTTACGTATCTTGGAAGCGTAAGATTAATGTTGTGCAGGAAATACTGTAACAGGCCAGAAAACTAAACAAACAGCAGTCATTCCCCACTCTCAGCTATTTCATCAGCTTTCTGCTATTGTTACAGATGGCTTGACTAAAACCAGAAAGAAGGGAGTCTGAAGACCCCTCCTACAGGAAAACCTGCAGAGCAGCATAATGAGTAAGGAAATCTCTGCAAACTCTATTAGAGGGCTCTTCTCAGTGATTCCAAATGGGGAGAGGAGGAGGCAAGATTTGCTTTCCTGTGCAGGGACACAGCATATTCGTGTGGATATCAGCTACAGACCGATGTCAAAGTGATCCCAGGCAATCAATTGCAGAGCAAACCACTCAGACATGGAGGTCTCTAACAAACTTGCACAAAAGATTATCCCTGGGGAGAAGCCTCAGGAGTCATCACACACATTCCTATTACAAAAGAAGTTCCTTGTAGGTTTTAAGGTTAAGTGACATCGAGGTCCTCCCAAAATAAAAACAAAATAGATCATCAGGGAAATTGTTTCTGATTGTTAGAATATCAGAGAAGTGTTGCCAGTTCAAACACTCTAAAGGAGACATTTGTCTGAGAAACCATATGACACAATTTATTGGACAATGACCTGCATACACAGCAAGCTGCTGTCTAGTTGTTAATACTGGGGTCATGGGGAGGGGAAGAAAAAATTTGCTATGAATAGAGTGACCATAGCATTGCAAGCGGAAAGTTCAGAAAATGAACTTAAATCTTGTGGAAATGTGATTCACAAAAAGGAAAAATTCTTTTTTGAATCACAGAGTAGAAGAGGTATGTATTCCTAAAACCTCTTAGAGTTTCAGGTACATATGAAGTCTCTGCATGGAGAATACTTCACAGTTTACTGAGCACGAAAAGTAGTCATGATAATCCTAACCAGTCATCGTTTGGTGTGCATATTGGATTTGTGTGGCAAGGCTTTGACAGCAGGAGGGCTACAGGTGTGGCTTCTGTGAGAAGCTGCTAGAAGCTTCCCCTACATCTGATAAAGCCAATGCTAACTGGCTCCAAATCTTGGCCACTGGTCAAGGCTGAGCCATCAGTGGTGGTGGTAGCACCTCTGGGGTATTTAAGGAGGAGGAAGGGCCACGATCCAATACCAATAGCAGCAGTCAGAAGTGATGCATGAGAATAAGTGGAATAACTCTGCAGAAAAGGTCATTGCAGAGGGAGTGGGAGAAGGTGCTCCAGGTGTCAGAGCAGAGATTCCTCTGCAGCCCGTGGTGAAGACCATGGTGAGGCAGCTGTGCCCCTGGAGCCCAAGGAGGTTCATAATGGGGCAGAGATCCACTTGCAACCCTGCAGGAAGGCCGTGCTGGGGCAGGCTCCTGGCTGAACCTGTGGACCCTTAAAGAGAGGAATTTTGTGGAGCAGTTTTTTTCGCATTACTTATAACACCACAGGCATGGTGGAGCAGCCTGTTCCTGAAGGACTGCAGTCTGCTGAAGGGACCCATGCCGGGGTAGTTAATGAAGAGTTGCAGCCCATGGGAAGGATTCACATTAGAGAATGTCACAGAGAACTGTCTGCTGTGGGAGGAATCCCCAGTTGGAGCAGAGTAAAAGTGTGAGGAGTCCTCCCTCCGAGGAGGAAGGAGCAGCAGAGACACTATGTGATGAACTGACTGCAGCCCTGACTCACTATAGCCCTGTGCTGCTTTGGAGGGAGCAGTTAAGAAAATCAGAGCAAAGTTGAGCCCTGGAAGAGGGAAGGGAAGGTGTTTTAAGATTTAGTTTTTATTTTTTCATTCTCCTACTCTGAGCTTATTGGTAATAAATTAGATTAGTTTTACTCAAGTGGAATCTGTTTTCCCTCTTTTGGTAATTGTTGAGTGATCTCTCCCTGTCCTTATCTTGACCCATGGACTTAAGTTACATTTTCTCTGTCTTGCTGAGGAGTGAAATGATATAGGGGCTGTAGTGGGCACCTGGTGTCCAGGTGAGGTCAACCCACCACAGCATGTCTCAAGCAGGGTGAAATTGTATGTCTTTGTTGAACTTGAAATAAAGAATGCTGCAGTGTGACAAGCAATGCACAAAAAAAGAAGAAACATAAAAACATTTACTGGAAAAGGGTGGTCAAGAGAAACATGCAAATATTTTGTGAAACACATCAGCGCAAATTTGTTCTGAAAGAAAACACTCGCTGCACTGTGAAGACATGTCCTTCCATAACATGCAGCACTGGCCTGTGATGAGCCTAGTGTTAATTGCAAGTGTTGTTTCTGCCTTTATGATATATATATATTAAATTTATGTGCAACTGAATTGTTCAAGAACTGATAAGCCACAACTGCATGTGGACTATGTGATGTGTCAATAGCATATCTAATTATTACCTTGCTTATAAAACTAACACTTATGACCTCTAGAAGAAAAGCAGGATGATATAAGTTGTTCATCAGGCACTTGAGTTTCAGCTGCTAGAATGGCAGACTGGTAGACCTATACCGCCTTACCTCAGTTCATAATTTATTTTATCTCTTTTACAGTTTAGGCATTTCTCCCCGCCTTTGCATGCTCCGTGGGCTGCCATTATCCCACTGTCGACTTTTCAAACACTGTTAGATCTTTTTCCATCCTGCTACTTGCATTTGGAAGGAAATTCCCAAGATAAGAATTCCTCTCTCTCCAGCCAAATGCAATTTTTTCATCTGTGATGCTTCCAAAATCTTCCTCAATAGTTATGTTATTGATATGAAGAGTATTGCGATGATAAGACAGTATCTTTGTTGCCTGTACTGCTTCATCTGGCTCTGCAAGACATTTTCAGCCAGGATCATAATTTTCTTCTGTGTTTGTAAACAACATAGAGCTGGGATTCCAGCAGGGCTCTTAAGAGCAGGTAAACAGCAACAGCACCAAGCAACAACAAAATAATGCATGCAGTAGAAATAATTTTGTTGATGACTCTATCTTTAATGGAGAAGATAACAAATATTTTTCCTAATATTTTTTGTATTTTTTTTTTGTAATTAAGTGAATGGTGTTACCAGCATGAATGAGCTGAAAGTGCTGCATTAAAGGGATTTATGGCCAACATGTGGTTTAGAAGTTGCTTGAATTATTTTGAGGGAAACAGCTAAATGAAAATCATGGGGTTTTTAGTGAATTAAATGGTAGCTGGAATCCATGCAAGTAGTCTTTAATGAATGGGAAAGGAAGTGAAGATACAAGAGAGTAATACATACAATGAGAGAACACAGGAAGGAAGTATTGTCTAGAGTAAGCAAACTGTTGACAGAAAATTATATTAAGTAGTGAAACAGATCTAGGAGACAAGAAAAAACAGAGGAGTTTTGAGAGAAGAATAATCACAAAGTGGAAATGGGTATTGGGCAGTTAAGACCACTAGTATTTGAAAATATTTAAGATGCCTGTCTTTCTGAAGAAAATGTGGGAAATTGAATAAATTGAGTATGGACTACTTCAGCAATCAACTAAAAAGCAGAATAAAAAAAAATAACAGAGTTGTGGGTTTTTTTTTTTTTTTTTTGTTTTTTTTTTAACAAAATAACCAAAGGAGTTATCAAAGAAAAAATTGAAACAACCAAAAATTCAAATCATAATTAGTCAAGTTTGATACTAAAAATAAAGGAAACAAACAGACCATGTTTTACATCATTGTAATCTAGAAAACCATGTTCCATATCTAAAAGTAAGAGATACAAATATGGTAAACTACTGGTGAGAACTGCAGCCCACTACAGAGGTATTCACTTTGTTACACAGGTGACTGATTTTGCCTGGTTCAAAGGCACCCGTTAAGGTGCAGATATTCTAATACCCTTCTTTAGATACATTTTTTCAATAGTTGTTTCAGAATTTCTGTGGGGGATCTTAGTACGTAAGATGACTTTAACAACAGAGAGATAATCTGCATCAGGCCCATGGCCCATCTAAGATATTTACTTCAGGAATATTAGAACTAAAGGAAACATTGAGTAATATTTTTTGCACGTGGTTACAGTATTAATTTATTCACTAAGACACATTTACTTTCCATTTATTTTCTAACTTTGTTTTTATTTTTGTGTATCTGTTTTATTACTCTTTCTTTGTTTCTTTTTTTTTTTAAAAAAATATACTTCATGTGTGAGCCAATCATTGAATAGACATTTTCAGAGAATTTAAACTGGTAGTTCTTTTTTCTGACCAGTAAGAGCTGACTTGAAGTTGGCAAACTGCAAAGAAGCAACTGCTGGTATGCACATCAATGGTCAAACAAAGATCACCCCACATTTTCGGACAGATGCTTTGTGTGACCACCAACGAGCACTGAAGACCACCCAAATATGCCTCCATGGGCACCTGGAACCTCGACTGTAAGATAAGCCCCCACAGCAGGAACTTGAGATAAGATAAAGGTAATATTATTGTCCATGTGTTATCTCAGACCCAGGGGGAGGTTAGCAAAGCTGGGGGAGAAGAGTATATCACGGATAATGGACACAAAGAACACACAATTTATTGGCCACCAACTCTCTCTCTTCCCTCTCTCTTTCCTATTTCTTTCTATTTCTCTACCTCTCATTTTATTGTTGAACAAAATCTGTACTACTGAATTTGGCATAAAGTCTCCTTTGCACCTTAATTTGGGCAGAGGCATCTCTCTCTAATCAGATCTTAATAGTCACCATGTTGAGAGTATGACAAGAAGTATGTAGTTTGTGAACTGGCCCTGTGGTCTACCATGTAGTACCTTATCCTTGCTTTCTTGATAAAAAAAACTGAGGGTGATGTTTCAAAAAGTTTTCTCTCTTACTTTTAGTTTTGCAACTATAAAAGTCAACTGAAACATCACCTAAACCTGCTTTCTTTCAGTTTGAAATCATTCCCCCTGTCTTATCACTACATGCCCTTGTAAAACATCCCTCTCCAGCTCCCTTGTAGGCCCCTTCTAGGTACTGGAAGGCACTATGAGGTCTCTCCAGAGCCTCCCTCCAGGCTGAACAGCCCCAGTCCCTCAGCCTCCCTTCACAGGGGGCTTGCCTTGCCCTGTGATCATTTTCATGGTCTCCTCCAGCCCCGTGCTAATAGGTCAAATCCTTCCTTGCTTTGGGTGCCCCAGAGCTGGATGCAGCACTGCAGGTGGGATCTCCCCAGAACAGAGCAGAGGGGCAGAATCCCCTCCCTCCCCTGCTGCCCACGGGGCTCGGAATGCAGCCCAGGATGTGTTTGGCTCTCTGGGCTGAGAGCGCACGTTGCTGGGTCATACTGAAGTCCTTGTCCGCCAATACCTCCAAGTCCTTCTCCTCAGGGCTGCTCTCAATCCGTTCTCCACCCAGCCCTGACCCAGGAGCAGGATCTTTTGCTTTGCATTGTTGAAGTTCCAGGGGTTTGCACGTGTAAACCTCATACATAAATCTCAGAGTAATTTGTACATTTGCATAGGGACATGTTCTGCTCTCACAACATTCTTTTCTGAAATAGTATTACCCAAGGCCTTAGTCTGAGATGACCCCTTCTTTTT
>VZTH01017536.1:92853-167661 GCA_013397815.1 Aleadryas rufinucha | reverse complement strand
CAGAATCCCCTCCCTCCCCTGCTGCCCACGGGGCTCGGAATGCAGCCCAGGATGTGTTTGGCTCTCTGGGCTGAGAGCGCACGTTGCTGGGTCATACTGAAGTCCTTGTCCGCCAATACCTCCAAGTCCTTCTCCTCAGGGCTGCTCTCAATCCGTTCTCCACCCAGCCCTGACCCAGGAGCAGGATCTTTTGCTTTGCATTGTTGAAGTTCCAGGGGTTTGCACGTGTAAACCTCATACATAAATCTCAGAGTAATTTGTACATTTGCATAGGGACATGTTCTGCTCTCACAACATTCTTTTCTGAAATAGTATTACCCAAGGCCTTAGTCTGAGATGACCCCTTCTTTTTTTGAATAACCTATTCTTTCAAACAGTAGCAGTAAGCTAGTCTTAAAGCAGAGGTTAATAATCTAATTGTGTTGTTACATTTCAGGCTAATAAAACTGGGGACTCTGAGTGTGATGAAGGATCGAAGAAAACAGAAAATCCTGGGTGAAGTAGTAAAGGACAGACAGTAAAGACAAAGACATTACAATTAGTAAGTGCTGCTGAGGTGACACATGGTAGCTTATGATTAGTTTTCTGAAGAGCAGATTGGAACTACTACTGTCGGTAAGAAAGAAAAATAATGACATAAAAAAGAGAATGCTGGCTATAAATGAGTACAAATGGTAAATATTGATAATAAGATGATTTATTAAAAATTGCTTTGGTTGATTGAAGGATCAGTGGCGTCACAGAGGACACTTAGAATTCATGTTGGAATTCGGGGTTTCCAGATAGAACTTACCATTTCTGCTAACAAATGGAGGGTTTACTTCTATTTATAAAATAAATTGGTGCATTGTGAAAACGTGTACCGCTGGCTTCATCTTAATAATTTTCACAGGAACAGGTTTAAAAATTGCACGACAATAAAATAATGTGATAAACTGAAATTATTCCACAAGACAACAGAAAGTACTACATATACATCTAAATAATTCAGAAGAGAGTAATATTTTGTAATGCAAAGAATGCTAAAAAGTGAAATGGAAATTTTGGAGATGACTGAGCTGTTTTTTCATTGGCTTTAGTGGGTTTGGGACTGATCAAGACAAAAATCTTCGTGTGAAGGCGACTATGAGCTAATGAAAAACTAGCATAAGCAGTTGATAGAAATGCAAAAAGCTTTTAATGACAGTAATCCTGTCTTAGAATTTAGGTCTTTTAAAGACTGTTGAGAATTTTCTGCTTCTATCTGTGGGGAGAATTTGGTCAGATTTCAGCATCAGAGACATTCTTCTCATCATGAAGTCCATATTTAGGCACAAATTCAAAAGCTGGTGATTTACTTGACAGAAAAATTTATCTCTCTGCTGCTGAAGCAATTTGAGTTTCCCATTGGCTCCAAACAGGAGTTGGAAGAGGCTATGTGGGAGAAGGTAGCTACTGATCTCTCTAGCAGACTAATTCATCTTTGCTGCTTTTAAAATTAATTTTTCCATCACTGCCAGATCAAGCACTTTCAGTTGCTTAACATGCTCTCAGACCAAGAGATTTCTAAGCTAGATATGCTAGAAAAAGGTAGCTTGATTTAGATAGCCTAGGCAAAATCTATGGATTTTGTAAAATGGAAACAAAACTGTACAAAGTAAAGTAAGCCAAAAATAAAATTACCCTCAAATCCAATCATGCTGTTATTGAAAGTATTACTTTGTCAGGTACTAGTCAAAGTAGATTTCTATTTGTATAGGTAAGAAATTTTAATATGGTCAAACAGGGAAGAGCATTTTACTCTTGCAGCGTGGCAAATTATTTCCTTCTGTGCTTCCCCCACCCCCACTTCCTTCAGTCCTTGCTATAGATACATACATAATGCTATCCTTTCCTCACTTACACTGTTAATGCTGTTTTCTGGAATAGAAAACCTCTCCCAATTTCGTTGGCCTGAAGAACAATGGACGATATTTCCAGACATTAGGAAAATTGTATGCTAAACACATTTTAGATCTGAAATGGCCTCAGAACATTTATTTCTTATGCAACAATAATGTAAAAATCTTAATGCATATAGAAACATTAAGTTCTGGGGAAACAAACCACATGATCATAGATTTTTGGCTGAAGTATCAGCTTGAAGAATAAGGCCTTTGGCTTAGTGTCCTACTGTTGGCAGGATCCAGCTTTTTCAGGGTCTATCAGGCTCTGTAATTTTGGGTTTGGAGATTTCCCCACTTCGTCACATGAATTAATTTCTCTCAAGCTTCTGTTCCATGCAGTGTTGTTCATATAAATGATTACGGTGGAAGAATAAGGTAATCATTCATTGAATCGCTATGCTTTTGCAGAACGAATTCTCATATAGTGTTTTCATTTACATTTCTGTTGAAATAAGTGAAAAAGACTCAGAAGTTTTCCTGACAAAGGGGACGTGCCATTTCTTTCTTATAGATACTACAAAATGGGATATATTGATAGATTAAGAAGCAGCCAGTTTTAGGGGTAGTTAGAATGTTCAGCTATGTACACTGGCATAATGTTAAGCTATCTTCTTTTCTACCTCTGAAAGATGAGAGCAATCAGTCTTTAGGAGCTGATGTGTAATAAGATATTGTGGTGCAGCGATGTTATGGATTGTTAATTCAGTTTTGATAAAGCTGTAGACTGTAGATGATGACATAGATAGCACTGTAGGATATAGGGCAGGCAGTGGAAGGAGAGAGAGAACATAAATTTGACTCGGTTTCAAACAAGTAAAACACAGAATTATTCATGCAGTAGCTAGCTGATTAGAGAACTCCCTGCCAACGGATATTGTGAATAATAAAAATCTACATGGATTCAATAGGAAAATGGAAAACTTGATGAAATAGAAATTAATTGAAGATTACAAAATGTATAGAAACGATTTCTAACTCATGAAGAGCTGAAAAGACTCCCAGGTTTTAGGGAGAGACAATGTATATCCTTACTGTGTTCTTACCCATACTCTGGTATTTGCCTGCTGGAGACCAGACTGTGGGTTCAACAGACTTCTGCTGTTGTTCAGCAGATAATGTTTCTATATTTTAGGAATTGAAGTTTAATATTTACTAATACAATAAATAATTTTCATTTACCATATGTTTTATATATATATAAAAAAATATTCCATATCTGAAAAAAAATATGCACCACAAACATGCATGGTCCCTTACTTTCTTTTAATGTAATACTCCATTTAAAAATATTGATCTCATTGTCTCACTGTGTGTCTCCACATGAACAATAAGTAAATTACTAGGAAAGCTTAAACTGAAGGTGCTTAGAAGATTCTCATATAGGAATCTGTATGCTTTGTAGTGGCTTCCTTTGTCCACAGTGAACAATCAGACTTCTCCGAATACCAGATGTCTTCACTGGGGCATTTAAAATACAAGCATCAGAGAATTTTGGTGGCATTATGAATGCTTTTTTTAAAGAAAAACATTTTTCCAACCTAAACAGAAATACATATGGATAAGTTCCTATACAGTGAAAATCAGTGCAGAGAGAATGATCTACCCATGCAGATTAAATTGTGGGACTGCATTCCAAATATATTTGGCAGTAAGACATTGTCTATCTATCTATCTATCTATCTATCTATCTATCTATCTACCTACCTACCAACCTACCTACCTACCTCCAAATATATTCCAAATATTCCCTGCCACCTCCATGAACAACACACTGAAGCTTTTCCAAACACAATACATGTGGTCAGTGATACATCATTTTGGATGCCTTTCTGATAACATCCCATAAACCCTTTAACACCTTTTCTGTCTTGATATGAAAAACAGTACCATGCATTATGGAGTGAGAACTCATTGATTTATGAGCATTTCAAAGGACCAGTGTGTTCATTTGGTATATGTAAGAACAAATTCTAGAAAAGCTCGTGTGTCTTTTGCATTTTTTTTTTTTTTGCTGAAACATTGAAAAATTGAGTTTTAATATTTGAAACTTACAAGAACACATATGTCAAATTTAATTGTTTTCTGAAACCTGGTCCAAACATCTTGAAATCAATGAGAACTTTGATTTGGTCTTGGTTGGTCTTGGATCAGCCTTTTAGTAACCATAAAATAAATATAGACTCTATTACAATCAGGCCCTATTACCTGAAGACTTTATATTTAACTCTGTGCTTTAGTATGATGTAGATCTCTTCTAACATAAATTTTATTTTAATGCTTATTCTGCATTCTGCATGTTTAAATTGATTTATTTTATTGTCTTTTCAATTATTCATGTCTAATAACTACTAGGGTTCTGCTGTTTCATGACCTTAATTCCTCTATTTGTGATTTATTCTTTTCTTATAAATGGTCACTTCTATTTTTCCCTTGTAATACCCTGTTTATCTGTAGAAACATTTGTGGAATACTGAAGTCGTTTCACTGTAGTATTTATGCATGAGGAATTATGTGGCAGTAAAGTAAATGATGAGTGAGTGGAGGTCATGTCTTTACTCTTTCCTTTTCTAAAGCAGTATCCAGTGGGTGTGATTAGCAATGACTTTTTGTTCAGCATCTGTATTTAATAAGAAGTTATTTCCCCATTTCCTAGGCTGGCTAGTATAACCCTTCACCACTTTATCTCTCCTCCCTGCCAACCAGTCAATAAAAGGAGGTTTTCTAGCTTTCTCCTCTATTTTTGTGGCCAGCCTTGATAAAATATAAGCATCTGATTTTCTGTAAAGAAATGATGACATAAGTAAAGTAAATGACTAAACAAAACTTTTCAACTCTTTCTGGAAGTTTTGTGCAGCATGGCACAGCAGTGACTCAGCAACACAGAGTAGGCTGAAAATGTTTAATAATTACCTAAATTTAATTTTAAGTTCAGGTATTAACTTAAGTTTGCTGTAATTATAATTACAAAAGAACAGTGTTTTCATGGCTTTGGTATATCAATGACATTGCCGTGTATCAAGACTTATGAATTTACCTTAAGGCATTCTCAGCCTTGAATGTCCTCCTCCCTACCTGGGACAAAAGTGCTTAATCTTATCCTCATTGTAAGCGGTGGATCAAAACTAATGCTTATATCCATGGGAAATCACACGAAGAAACAGCAATATATCTTTTGAGATTATCTCTTGCAGGAACAATTAGCATTTGGCAATGATAATAAATTAAAATTTAATTCCCTGTTACTTTCCTTGGAGCTAATCTCACACGAGTTCTGTAATTATATCTTGTTGCCCTTCTGCTGCCCATGTCTCTACTTGCCATCATGACCAAATACTATGGAAGGATTTTTATCCTATGTGTAATACATTTAAAACATCATCACCACAAGGTTGGATTGGCCCATTTGACTATGCCAAAAAACTGCACATGAGAAATAATCAGTAAAAAAATCTCAGCAATTTTTCCTTCCTCTAGGTGAGAGGTTCATGAAACCCTGTGGAGATTGATAACACAATGAAACTAATGGCCTGTTCAGTCCAGGTCATGGGAACTGGGGAAGATGCCAAGAAATTAGTAAAATATGGAAAAAATGTTTAACAAGTTTACAAGTTAAGAGCTCAGAATCCTGTATCAAATGTTATAATTTCAATATGTCGTAGAACTGTCTTCTGTCCATTAAAGTGAAGCATTTAAAAATGTTCTATATGGGGGCTAAAATCTGTCTCTAAATACTTAAGATCTTAAATGCCTCAGAGCTTAAACCCTTCAGGAAGCCTACTCTTGAAGTGCAGTGGTAACATAAGGTAAACCATAAACTAAAACTGAGAAAAAATAATTTAAATGAAAGTATTTCTTCACTCTGCAATATATTGCACAAGTACAGACAGTTAGGTAGCTATCATCCCTTAGAACTCTGCAACAAAATTGTTTGATAGTGATATTCAGCTCCAAAATCTTTGTTTCTCTCATAAGTGTTTAAAGAGAGAAAAAGAACTGTAGTTCCTGGGTTGTGAAATAAATTTTAAGTCTTTATCTTTAATGAGATTGTGTTACACATTACCCCAATTTTCCTTTCCCTGAACTTCAAGGCATAGCTGAATGCTACCATATATGTCATTAAGGAATGTCTAGGGGCTGTATTTTAAGAGTGGGAGGGCAGAGCTATGCGTGGTGGTTTCTTTTTTTTAGTATGTGCTTTTCTTATCTGTTTGGACATCCATTACATCATAAAAGTGGCTCAAATTAAAGTCATTCTGCTACCTTGTGGCTGTAGCTTGCAATATCATGTGTTCAGTGGTTTAATTTATAAAATTGTCCATTATAATGATACTCATACCATTTGTTAAACTGCATCCAGAATACTGTACTAGATTTTAGACCCTTCCCCAGAACAAGACATAAGTCTCTTCTACTAAAGACTGAATGTCAGAGATGGTAACTTCTTCTTTTTCCTTACCCTTCTTCAATCTCACATAGCATGGAAACAGAGCATGGAGGGAAAACTTGCTCTGCAGCAATTCTTTTGCATGAAGATATTTCAAACTTGATGAGAGCAGTCCAAGGTCAGTGGAGAGTGTCACACATAATCCTGGAGAACGTCAATCTGTGACAGTTGTAATATTTGAATAAGAAAGAACAGCATTATTTCAGGATCAGAACTTTATGCACCGTAATGTTGCAGAGATGCTGCCTAAGGTACCCTTTTAAAACTCTACACACCTATCCTTTTGAATACTTTTTACTCTTCTTGAAATAAAAAAAGCATTTAGTTCAGAGGAATCACCTATTAGGCACTTGCAGTAACCATGTGTGTAATATTTCTTTATCAGTAGTGGGCAATAAACAGTGCAAAGCCTTTGTCCAGTCTGTGTGAATAATTGATTCATAGGGCTCTTCAAGACACTTCTTGAAAGTTCTTTACATGCTACTTTAGACATGAGAAAGATGTGATTTTTGGAAAGCTGAACTCATCTATTAGTTTCTTCTCCCTTCTCCTGAGGGCTTTTTAGTGTGATGTCCATCCTATGTCCAGTTAAACATTTTTCTGGTAGTAAAAAGAGACTGTATTTACTTGTATTTATTTGTATTTATTCGTTTTAACTGAAAATGTTTCTATTCTGATTTAATTAAAATTACTTTAAATTGCTTATCATAAAAATTGTTATGTTGAGACTTTGAATCTCTAGACCTTTCTAATTAGCTAATTCTGAACAGATTATGCAAATGTTATTTACATTTCTAAATGTTCAGAATGCCCCATTTGTGATGCCCAACTGTGGCTGTGCTAACATTTAAGCACTGCTGACTTAATACTTATATAGTGTAAAAAGAGTGAGATGAGCCTCATAACCTTAACAGCAACAGTAAGATAATTCCAACATCCAGGGTCCCATTCTGCTCTAGGTATTTTGAAAAATACTTTCTATAACTCTATGTGTTATGCTATCTTCAGATGACCTCAAAACATCTGCTCTCATTGAAACCAACTTTAGTTCTGTCCTAGTATTTGTAGCTATTTGTAGCAGGAACTGTTTGAGTGACCTCATTCGTTTGTAAAATAGTGTACAGTAGTGACAGGATAGCATCCTAATTGCATTATCTTTCAAGCCACATTCTAGAGTAATAATTTGTTTGTGGTAATATTGGTGATGCTAATAAATTACTGGAATGAATCATTATTGCTTGTGGTATTCCATATACGCAGAGCAGTCATTCCATTGTAATCTTCAAATTGCGTTGCATTGAATCACATTTGCTGGATGAACTGTCTTCATCTTGTATTTTAAGTAAAAGTCCATTAACAAAACTTTTCAATGTCGTTCTCCTGCAAGAGTTTTAAATTATATTTAGAGGTATTCAGCATCCTGCTGGATAGAGTCCATTAGAGACAGAGCTGTTTAACATAAGAGAAGAAAAAAGCCTCGATTTTTGAGTTAATGATTCAAAATTCCATTAGAGGCTCTAAATACTAGTTTAAGTACTATTTTGTACTTTAAACATTTTAAAAAATTTTGGTTTTGAAACTGAAGGGCAAAGTCCCATTCTCTATTGACAAAAGAATATCTAACACATATAAGTACAGATCAGTGTCACACAGCAAGAAATTAAAGAAACATTATGCAGCAGATGTTGTTTCAGAAAATGTTTTTATCTGGGGAAGCTGCTGATAGAAACTTCCATTCATGTTATAAATAAGGCATTTAGGTATGGAATGACACTATCATGCAAAACAGAAGACAAATAATTGTAGATTTGTATGGGGAGACTCTGAGCACCATATTTGTACAAGAATATACATTTGTAAACATTCTTTTATATCATTATACATAGGAGATATTTGGCTGGCATACAAATTATTGTTTCATCTTCCTGTAGGAAATAATACACAGTTTTACCTTACTGTGGAATCTCATTCACAATATATCTCACTGCTCACTTTTGGTTACAAGATAGTTCCGTAATGTAGAAAAGAAGTCTTAGAGGTGAGGGACATGTACATTATTTAGTGTGACTTTATCCATAACGGCAGGGTAGTAGAAGTAATCTGAAACAGCTTTTTCCAAACTTTTGAAATAAACGTCTTTCTTAAAATGGGACTGCTGTATAGCTTGGATTTAAATTTGTTAATTATGTATATTAGTCCCATTCAGATTGATGAGATATATTAGTACAGAAATTTATGAGTCTCATTGATTTTTGACAACATTTTAACTTTTCTTTGTCCAGTCTAGAGCAGGAGTGCCTTAGCAGGGAGACAGAATATTTTTTTTGTGTGGATGGCATTGGATGAAAATATGACAAAACTTAAGTGTGTGAATTAGATATGAAAGCTATGTATTCCAAAAGAGCAGACTAAGTGGCTTTTTTTTTGGATGCATATCTCAAATCATAGATTAAAATTTTACCACCATGGAAGAGAGAACTAGAAAATGCTCTCATCTAGACTTTCCCATATGTCATCTCTTAAGCAGCTGAACAGCAATTGCACTCAGCAGTTTCTTTATATGTAGAATCATCTTTGCATGGCTAAGTGAAAGCTATTTTCTTTTAGTGTCCCATTATTTTGATTACACATGTAGTCTACCATGAAAACTGTGCTAATTTATTATAACATCTTTGTGATTGTGTGGTGATTGGAAAATTCTCTTTGTTTTTTTTTTATAGTCATCAGTGTAAGCTAAAGTCAACTTAGATCAAAAGTTTTCCAAATGGAGGTGTTTTGATTGTAATTATATTTTGATGCAAAGTGCACGTTCATTTCAGACTTCTTACTCTATAGGTCACTGACTTCTCAAGTTTGTTCTCTTTCTTCAGCAAGGTAAAAAGCAAAAATGCTACTAAAATTTCCCACTCTCCTCACCAGAGCCAAAATGCATGAAGATTTCGTCAACAGCCACATTTTTCTTTGAATTATTAAGACCCTGATTTCATAAATGATAAACAAATGTCAGGTGATCTAGTAACTGGATCAGGCTTGCTTCCATGTTTTCCACTCAAGCACAATCTGTCTCCGTATGATCAATGCAACCTTCTGTAATACATTTGTTTTAACACTGTATCTGTATCAGTACTATGGTTTAGTATTTAGTAATGTAGAATTCATGTTGCACTCAAAGATCTTAAACCTTATGGTATTACTTAGTGATTAAATTCAATTTCTATTCTTAGCATGAGAAGTTAGTGATGTAATTCAGTAAGTAGGAAGCCTTTTGGAATTCAGTAGGAAGCAGGTGTGTTCTAATTTGGTGGTTATGTATATTCCCACTTGGTACCTATGTTTAAACAATAGCTGGAGTAAAAAGTCATGTACATAAATTTTGAAGACATGACCTCAGGAGCTGCCTCAGGCTGAAGAACATTATATCTATCGCACTGCTAGAGAAGCAGCATGCTTACTACCTTTAACAACATTTACATCCTAAAATATCTATTTATCTGAGGCTCATTACAGTTGCACAATATTTATCTGATGTAAGTTTTCTATAGGAAAAGCTGTTAGTGAAAATCTGAAGGGATATGTTATACTGACAAAAACTTTGTAAAAATTGCTTGAAGGGAGTTAAAATACTGACTTTTTGTGTATTTCTTTCAGAACTTCTCAGCTATATGAAAAATAAACACATTCTTTTTCAGTTTAAATTATTTGTCACTTGAAATAAATTACAGCCTATAAATACATCTTGTCTGACATGGAGTAAAAATTTAAAAATTCTGTTTCATGGCAGAACTGTTTTTTGTTCTGATTTCTAATGGAGAAAAAATCGTAGTCAGAATTTCTTGTCAGCTCCCTTTTACCTGCTTCTATTGTATGAATGTTGTGATTAAAATTATTAAATATATATTATTATAAATATTTGCATTAAGCCTAGAAAACAAGATTGTGTAACCAGATGTTTGCTCATATACCTTAGGATTTGAAATTGCTACCCAATTTCAACCATGTTTGAAAGCTGACGGAAATCTTAACAAGAAGAATGTTTCTATGGATTTTACATATACACTAGGTGGGTGAGGGAGTTGAACCCAGCTGTTTTGTCCCAAGAACAAAGTGAAAGCAGAACTCAATTTCTACACATTTTATCTGGCAACTGGCTACCATGGCAGGTTATGCTGGCTGCTGGCTAGTCCTGCAGAGAGCCACAGTACTGCTGATTCTTTTCCTGGTGAGGATAGGAAAGATGTGTGTTGAATTACACACGTGAGAAAAGAAAAACTAATTCTTCTAAAGCAAAGCTTCACTGATTCTATTTACCACAAAACCATTTTAATTGTTAAGGTTTCATTCCTAACCTATAGTCAGAGAGTAAATGATTAGCTACAGTTTATCTTTGACATCTATCACATTGGACTAACATTATTGTGTTGGATTGTGATACAGTTGATATGATTTCTTCTGGTCTTACGTGTGATTAGACCGGCTGGCAGCTGTGCAAATTGCATTTCAGGATGCTGTATCTATATTGTAGCCAAATTTCTCTGATATGACTTAAGCTCTATTCTGTTTCCAGTATTTCTTACCACACTGCCCCTCATCTCTTAAAATATGCAGTTGTAGAAAAATTTAGGTGAAAGGGACTTCCGTGGGTCTTCTGCTGTGGCCTCTTAGTGCACAACTCACACCAAGCCTCAGTGTAAGATTCAATGTCCAACTGAGTTTTGCAATCCCTAAGAATGGAAGTTCCACATCCTCTCCAAGCAATCTCTTCCAGTCCTTCAGCACTATCATGGAGAACCATTTTTTGAATGCACAATTACATTTTCCTTTGTTGCACCTTCTGACCCTTATCTTTTCCCTTCATGCATCTCAGATGAGAAGGCTAGAATGAGCCTTACAGTAAAGGAATCTGCAATCACGTCCCCTCTTCTTCAGGCACACATGCACAGAGGACCCTCAGATACCCTTAACAGCAGGGTCTTCAGTCCCTAATTATCTTAAGAGCTTGTCCTCTTCTACATTCTCTCAGGTTTATCACTACCACTTTTTTAAAATCATAGAATGGTTTGGGTTGGAAGGGAGTTCCAACTCCCCTGCTGTGTGTTTGGGACATAGACTTGGTTGCTGAGAGCCCCATCCAACCTGGCCTTAAACCCTTCCAGGGGTGGGGCATCCACAACTTCTCTGGGAAACCAGTTCTGCTGCATCAGAAACCAGTTCTGCTGCATCAGAAACCAGTTCTGCCCTCACAGTAAATATTTTTTTCTAGTATCTAACTTCAACCAACTCCCTTTCAGTCTGAAGCCGTTAAAGGTTAGCTGTCTAATACTAAACTCCATGTTCCACATGCAGCATAACAAGTTTCTAGTACTGCAGTGTCATCCTTTGCATCAGTTTGTTGGTCACACCGTTGTTAATACAGCCCAACATATATTTCATTTTCAGGTACTGCAAAGGTACACTCTTCACTCATGTTTGACTGTGGTGAACATCCCTCATTCACAATTTGATTGTTCTGAAGCACAATTTTTAATAAGCACTGAACATCTTCTTTCTCAAAGGGAGAATCCTCTTTATATTTTTCCCCCTCAAACTACAGCAAAATACCCAAATTGAAGCACTAACCTAAGCTGCTAATCAATTCTAGGTGTTCTGACCTGTGTACTTACAGGGTAGTGTAGAGTTGAAAACGTTATTGCTGCTGCTCTTCTTGTGTCTTGTCTCCCTTATTACAGTCTATACCCCATGATTACAGCATTTATTCATCTGAAGCTCACAGGCTCTGACTTCAGTCTTCTGTTCCCTCATAATTTAACACTGCTCTGGGGGTCTGCTTTATGAGCAAACTTGCATTCACCTGAGGAGTAGCAATTCCTTTGTTAGGAACCTCAGGTGAAAACTTCTGTTGAGACATTTTGCTGTCAGGTTTGTTAGTGAACAGAGTCCTCCTGACTGGTTGTTTCTGTCTTTGAAATGTATTTTGTGCATCTTCTTCTTTGAAAGGTTACATCTGATAATCAATCAGCTTCCTCCCAAGGCCAATTTCACCTGCTGTAAATGCTGTTGACCTGCAGGAGGGTTCACTACATTTTGTCCTTTCTACCTTGGTAAGACACAGCTCCCTGCTACATGCACGGATCATGTATTTCCTAGAAATCCCATTTCTAGTTCAGTAGGTTGGGCCTTGGTCTCATTTCAGTCACATGGATCTACAAGGTGAGAAAAACTCATCGTTTCTATGAGTTTGAGTCTCAACATTCTTTAAATATTCTCAGTCTATATATTTAGTTTTTTTATGTGAATGAGCATATTGAAAAGGTGTTCAAGCTTCTGGGGAAAGTTTTTTCCTTCCATATTTGATTCTTATGAAGATGATAATATCTGACTCATAATATCTGTAACTGTCATCCATTTCAACTTTACACCCATGTTTCCAGATGAGTTTCCACTGAGAGCTTTACTTTCTGAAACTGCGTGTTTGTTGTTCTCCAGGAACTGGCTATGACCAAATATTAAAGCAAATTTTTCACTGTCAGTGTCTTCCAAAGAGCACAGGAGTATTCTCACAGTGGTGTTGGCATTAGCACACATAAATTAAGTCTACTTTGAGATCCTAATCAAGGGTCAGGATGCATACTATCTTAGAATTTGTGCAGATGCAAGGAAATGATAGAGGAAACAAGTTCATTCAGCAGTGATTTGTGTAAATAAGTAGGTACCTAACACAAGAACCATATAGGACCTCTAATGAGGTATATCAGCCACATGCTCTTCATTTCAGCTTTATGTAGGTAACTAATAAATCAAGAAGAAAAATCTGTTTGAAGACCCAGGAAAAGTGAGACTTTCCCCTTCTTCTGAGGTTCACAGAATTACAGAAAGGAGAGTTGTACCTATTGCATCCAGATGTTATGAATTAAGTGCTTGTTACTCCTCCATCACGTGTCGTTAAATTCCAGCACTACCTACCGCCCCCAGCCTGTGGACTTCCATCACATCCCTGCCTTCATTCAGGATACTTTGAATTCAGAGCATCACAAAAGTGGATTTCATCCTTTCAGCTTCCTGCAATTAGAAATTGGCTACAGTTATATATTTGTTATGGCTGAATGAAAAAATTTCCACATACTTCCTTCTCTGAATATAACACTGGTAATTCTAAGATCCAAATTTGATTACAACATAAAAGAAAATGTCTTTTCAAGTAAATTAATATATATAAACTATGTACGTAAAACTGTTTTTCCATTTTTACTCAGACATATGCGTTTTCTTCAGCAGCCACAAGATGGGAGTATTGACACTTAAAGCTCTTGTTTTGTTCTTAGATTTTCCTTTTTTACTCTTGTGCTCTGCCGGGCAGAGACTTAGAGAATATGTTTTATTCCTTCCAGAACAAGTTCTCTGCAATGAACTAAACTGGAGAGAATTTCTGGGATGTTTAGAGAATGTTAGTCAGCCTTATTCCCAACATGAATCCAGGAAGCAAATGTCACGTGTACATTAAAAGAGTTTCTTGTGACTAAGCATCACATTTCTCTGATACAAGTTTCAGATTGGTTCTTTTTCAGTTCTGCACTGATTTGCCACCTTTTCAGATAATAGGTTCCCTTTAGTACTCTCACAAGGCTGTAAGGATAAGTGGAGCAACAGATCAAAACACTTCTTGCTGCATTTACAGGTCACCATCTGCAAGTCTGAAAGAACACAGCTTATGTGATAAAATGACCAACTCTGAGTAATTTGGAGAATGAGAGCTTATGTTAAGAAAACATTAAAAGCAAGAAAAGCCCAGTTAAATGTTATTACATGGGCAGCTGGACAACTACTTTTTCTGCCTTTAGGCTTATTTCTGGAAGGTTTGAGCATGCAGAGATGTCCTTTTATTTGTCATGTGGCCCACAGAGCCTATGAAGGCACTGAAAGAAAATGGATCAATTCAAAATTTTCTGAGCATTGAGGAAGTTCAGATATAAGCCTCCTTGGTCTGTGCTCAAAGCATTCAAAACTTTATCTGCACACAGTGCGACCCATACACCTCTTATGTCTGAAACACAGCATCATCCAAGACGCCTTTTATTGTTTTTTTCAATTTTTCATTGTCACACTAGTCCTCCCCTTGTCCTTCAGTTAAAAAGGGAAGTATTTTACAAAACAGTGTGTAGGAGGTACTTGGATACTTTGTCACCTGTTAGAGGAGTTTGTATGTGTATTGAGAAGTCTGTGAACAGCCTTGAAAAAATGTGAAGTTTGAGCAGTTGTCTTTGTGGTGATCCACCTGGTACAAAGAAGAGAGAAAATGACTTAACCATTACATGCTAGGTGCAGGTATTAAAACAAAAATAATCAGACATAATATAATTTCCAGTTTTGTTAATTAGATGTGTGCTATAAACAATTAATATTCTAATATATTTTCCAAAGAACTTGACTCCTATTGAAACAATGAAAAGTAGGGGTTTTTTTTCAGAAGCCACTGAGAAATTTTAAATCAGGCTGTAGGGTTTGGTGTTTTGTTTGTTTTTTTAAGTGACATGCTAATATTACTTTCTGCTTTGTTCTTTTCCATTAAAACTCTTAAAATTTATGCTGGGTTTAAACTAGTTTTTTAATAGTAGGAAAGAATATACCTTGTTTATTTGGTTGAATTTTTTTCTTTGTATAGATGATGAGAGTAGAAAACAGTTTAGCCATTACACTTTGCCTTGGTAAACGCCATCTTTTCATGGTTTGACATCTGTACCTAGCTACAAATAATTAGCCAGCTTTGGTCTGCATTTTAACGAGATGAAAACTTGAATCTTCTTGCTGCTATATTGTAGACACACTGAGATGTTTTGTGCTAATGTTCCTTCTGTGTATACAATAACAAAAACAAAGACTGAGCTGACTTGTGGCAAGCAGTAACAAAACTGCAGCAGATATATTCATACTCTCCCCACATGCCCGGGCCTCCTGCTAAATCTGAAACCTTGTCTTCCCTCACTGTGATCCTGTTAGAAACTTGATATTTTGGCCTCTACAAGGATAAAAGAAACTTTTCATAGACATACAGAAATGGCTGAGGAAATATACCTTAGACTTAGACCCACATTTAAGGAAATCAAAAGGAAGTATCATTAAGAGAGGAGGAAAGGGAGTGTGGCATTTTCATGGCAAATAGCATGATGTCTGTTTGGCAGAAGCGACCTTGGAAGAGTATGCTTTCTGCCCTTCTTCTCTAGTTGCCTGTTTTTTCCTTGAATGTGTAGTACTATGATAAATGGCTGACAGTATGTTTCACAAAAGACTACTTCAGTGCCTCCTGAGTGTGACACTACAGCTCTTCTGTAGAGTGCCCTTTCAGGCCTTCCTAAGGCCCTCCTCAGCCATCTGGTGTATATTTATGGAGGAGAGGGATTAATTCCCAGGTGAGAAGCAGACGTAGCACAAGGAGTACAGAAAATTTAAAACTCATTGCTAGTTTGGTTACGTCTTGGGAACACATCCAGAAAAATAGAGCTAGTTTTCCTTTCTTTGCCAGTATATTTTAATTGGGATTTTAAGTTCCTGGCTGTTAAACTGCCTGGTAGGAAGGCATTTTTGAATAATTTTCCTTAAATGAGAACACTTCGGATGCAAATGCAAAAACACTTAATCAGAAAATATAATACTGGAGATGCCACTTTATTTAAAAATGTTATCTGAGTGAAGGAACCACCTCATAGTTCCAGGCTGTGTTACCTCTGTAACGACTTCCAGTGGGATCAATGGTTTCTACATACAGTAAAATTGAAGGTAATTTTGAAAATCGTGTTCCTATCTGTCTCCAGGCCTGGAAGGCTGAATTCAAGTCTATTTCCACACTCTGTGATAAGATTGGATCCAAAGGACAATCACAAGCTAAGTGAGACAGGAGATGCAAGTTGACAGGCAGTGCCATGTCTGGGTCAGTTAACAGCCATGAGAGGCTTCAACGTGCACCTCATTTTTGGGGGGATTTAATAAGGTGTTTATAACTGCCTCACATAGGGGATTTTCTACTGGCCTTTTGTGGCTTTATTATAAGGAAAACAATTCCATGCCTGCCTCAGAGCTTATGAGACAGTTTGGTAAAGTATTAAATGACCTCCATCTTTTAACTCATATACAAATCCATTAATTTCAAATGAACTGGCAGTCCCAAAGAAACCAATGGTCCTTGTTAGATATAGAGTCAGAGTCTAAAAGGGTGTCCTGTGCTCCTGAGATGTCACCCAAATATAAGATATCATGCTATTGCAAGGACAATATTGATGAGATATATGACTCTTTGTTGCAGTTGGATTCACCTGGTTTTGCTTAGTTATCTTTCCATAATGAACTTTGAGTAGTGTTTGTTCATGGTTTCTTTTTTCAGTATGGTGAAGAGTATGTTAGCAAAGCAGCATCATAAAAGTATGAAAGAGAGAGGCATAATAGAGTGAAGAACTCTAGAGTAATTCACTTTTTCATTGCCAGCATGACTAAAAAGTGGCAAAAAAGAATTTTCTCTGAAGGTCTAAAGGCAAGTGGTTTAAAATACTGATGGCATTTTTAGTCCACTGAAGGCTGTAGACAAACAAAAATATTTCCCATACCTTGTACAAATTCAGAAAGTGTTGTGGAAGAGATCTCAAATGCAAATCTTTTAGAGATGGAACAGAAACATAAGGCATTTCTGGTCTTAGTACCTCCTCTATTTTGTTTTTGTTCTGTCATCACATTGCAATCTGCATGTAGCTGTACTGCCCAAGGAGTCTGTCTGATGGGTAGAGACCACAGGGGCCATGTGAAGCATGGCCTGTTGCCTTTTCACACTCCCTGGAGCAGCTGAGGCAGAACAAGGAAGGGACAAGGCGAGTTGGGGCTCCAGTGGAACTGAAATTCAATTACTTGTCTCCTGTAGACCTAACCTCATTGTAAAAATTGGCCTGACAATTTTACCTTTAATCATGCCATGTGAACTCTCTTTGATGTTAAAGATGGGTTACCCTCATCTGCCTTTCCTGTCATATTGTGAGCAAGCCTCAGTTAATTGGGTAGCAAGAAGCAGACCTTTTAGGAAACCCAGACATGAAGTGAACAGCTTTCTCCAGCCCTTGAAAGTACATGGGATTGATCTGTTTGCTGTACAATCCCCAAGCCCCAGGCTATGGATAAAATTTCTTAGCAGAGAGGCAAAGTAAATCAATTCTGTTCTGTTGCTGGGGTAAAGTTGGTCAATAGATTATATTTTAAAGCACCTCCATCAACAATTTATGAGATTTATTCAGTTTATGCGAAAGAGCACTCCATAATCATCACTACACAGCGATGGCCCAACAGGGTGTTGCTAACTGGATATCATTTAATAAAAGTTTTTCAAGTGCTCAGCATGCTTTCATCAGAGGGTGATTTTTGTTTTTATCCTTGTTTTGTATGAACGTTAGGAGGTAATCAAGAAGTTATAAAAGTTGATGATTTATGAAGCTTTTGAAGTGGTGGGTGAAATTGTAGGCTAGATATAATGCTTATATTGATCCCAGTGTTGGTAAAAGCATGATAAGACTGTTGACTAAAAGTACTATTAAAATAAATTTCATGACAGGCTGTTAAATAGAGATCTAGTATTATTTAAATAACTTGATTTTGGTTAATAGTGGTCATGGTCAACACTGGGCTGTATTGTGTTGATATGCACATAAACCTCACAAATATTACCATATTGTTACTGTGTTTTCACAATTGGAAAAGTAGTTCCATAGCTACCAAATCTCTCCTACACTAGCCCTCTAACTTTCTTATATTTGCAGCAGTATTCTTATCTCTTACCCTAACAAATTTTTGAAATTTTTATTCCATGCCCATGGCTTCATCCCAGTCTGCTCTTTCAGTAACTTCTCTTGCTTTGTCAATAAGTTTTTTTTATACAATTCTCATTTTTCTTCCTTTTGCTTTTCTCATATTCTGTGATTACTTTGATTATAGTCTTGCTTTTTCTGGTTTTGAGAGCACAAAGGAGAGCAAAGTCATAATTTTTCTTTCTGCACATGTAGTCCTATACCTGTTAATTCTTGTTACATATGGCCCACAATTTAAAAAGAATTTCAAGAACTTATTTTTAAATCTCTATCGGTATCTCTAATTGTCCTTCTTTTTAGCTTTTTTCTCTCCCATTACTATGCTTTTATTTCGATTTCTACCTGAAATAAACTTACATTCTAAAGAGTGTCAGAATTTACAATTCTCTTAATGAAAAAGCACCAACCCCCCCAAAAAAACCAAACTACTCCCCCAACACAAAAAACACGCCAAAAACCTCCAAAAAACAAACCAACAAAAAAAAAGCAGAAAATTTTGACCAAAAATTTTGAAAATTTTTTTGTTTTCATTTTCATACATTTTATTTTTACATCACCTTCCTCTAATTTAGTCACACTCTGTTCCACTGCATCCTGTTGAAGAGTTGGTATGTTCATACCAATGTCTTTTCAATTTATTAGTTGTTATTTAAGTTAAGATATGCAGAGAATCCCGAAGTTTGGAAAACAATCCAGTGCCATCCATTAGGGCTGCTCAGCTTCCCTCTCTGTCTTTTTGATGTGCAGGATTTTGTTTCTTTATTTTTTTCTCGTATTGGCACTGGCTGACGCTTTTCAGATAAAAATACTGGTTTGTATCCTTTTGGAAGGAGATCTCCACTTTTTGGCTGTTTTATTTCTCACACATCTGATCTACACATCTCAACCTAGCCCTGACTTGAGAAAGTCCAATCTTATTAAGAAAAACCTGCAAAATCTGTTTTATAGGGTAGAATCATTTTTCAAAGTAAACAAATGTGTGTCATTAAAAACACTTTTCAAGGACCTCACCAAAGAACACAGCTGCCCTGGTCTCAGTTTGAGGATGATCACCTGAGGCATGATCTCTACAGGATGTGTTGTGCTCCTGTTGAACAAGATTTCCCCTTCAATCTAATCTACACAAACTATTNATGCTTTTATTTCGATTTCTACCTGAAATAAACTTACATTCTAAAGAGTGTCAGAATTTACAATTCTCTTAATGAAAAAGCACCAACCCCCCCAAAAAAACCAAACTACTCCCCCAACACAAAAAACACGCCAAAAACCTCCAAAAAACAAACCAACAAAAAAAAAGCAGAAAATTTTGACCAAAAATTTTGAAAATTTTTTTGTTTTCATTTTCATACATTTTATTTTTACATCACCTTCCTCTAATTTAGTCACACTCTGTTCCACTGCATCCTGTTGAAGAGTTGGTATGTTCATACCAATGTCTTTTCAATTTATTAGTTGTTATTTAAGTTAAGATATGCAGAGAATCCCGAAGTTTGGAAAACAATCCAGTGCCATCCATTAGGGCTGCTCAGCTTCCCTCTCTGTCTTTTTGATGTGCAGGATTTTGTTTCTTTATTTTTTTCTCGTATTGGCACTGGCTGACGCTTTTCAGATAAAAATACTGGTTTGTATCCTTTTGGAAGGAGATCTCCACTTTTTGGCTGTTTTATTTCTCACACATCTGATCTACACATCTCAACCTAGCCTTGACTTGAGAAAGTCCAATCTTATTAAGAAAAACCTGCAAAATCTGTTTTATAGGGTAGAATCATTTTTCAAAGTAAACAAATGTGTGTCATGAAAAACACTTTTCAAGGACCTCACCAAAGAACACAGCTGCCCTGGTCTCAGTTTGAGGATGATCACCTGAGGCATGATCTCTACAGGATGTGTTGTGCTCCTGTTGAACAAGATTTCCCCTTCAATCTAATCTACACAAACTATTTATGTTGATGTTGTGACCTTTTCTTTTAATATATAAGAAAATTAAGTAAAAATCACTAAATAGTATCAGTATCATAAAATCAACATGAAAAAGATTCACTTACTCTTTTAATGTTAGACTTTGTATTTTGCTATTCTTCTACAATCTTCTTTTTGGCAATAATTTTAATTTTTTTTTTTTTGAAGCATTTCAGAAGTTCACTCACTGATACGAATAAAGCAACTTTCATTGGTGTTAGCTATTGTCTTCATTATATAACTGAACAAATGTCTTGATGGTAATATTGATGAAAAGACACAGTGCAACTGCTGGAAGTTTTTTGAAATTAATTTAGAAAATATTGCTGCCAATAGAAGTTTCTTCATTATTCATATGACCATGGATATCAAGATTCCTATGGCAAAATCTTAGCATGGCAAAGAAATGCTGTCAAATCTTTATGTAGCTTTCAAATCTCTTGAAAACATGTTATCTCTGGAGTACTTCTGAAGTTGGGAAATTCTAGGTCTTATTGAAAAGGTTTTTCAAACCAACAAGTGTTGGTATGTCTCTATTCAAAAGTTTGATTCCAAATACTGTAGAAGACCAGACTGGAACTCTGTGCTACATATACAGAAATTATATAATTTACTAAAACTAGACTAAATTTGTGACTAAAGAGTAAGAATAACTTTTGTCTGTTGCTGTTGCACTTCAAATATAGTCTTTCCTGAAGCATGTAGAGTAATACAGAGTACTACAAAAAAATAAACAACATCAATAGATTTCCCAGAAAAGTCAGTAAACACTACTCCTTGTTCAATAATTTAAAAATTCTTATTTTACTTAGGTTTGCTGAAATTGACATATCAATATACTCATTCTTCTTTTGATAGTGAAGATGGAAATAATAGTGAAGAGGAATTTTCAAACTTGTAAAGACAGTAGGTGTTCTAGATTTGTTAGGCGTATGTATGCAATGTCAATTTGAGAACAAGAGAGTTGTGAATTTAAAAAGGAAGAATGTTTAAATCCTTGAACTCAAGGATTTAAACATTCTTCCTTTTTAAATTCTGTGAGACATGCAACAGTGAAAAAAAATTGATGTAGACATTAAATATTGGGAAAAAAATTGTGAAACAGCACACAGAGGACTGGGGAATGGCTGGCATAAGAATGACCTTACATCATACTCACATTTGTGAACTTTAAATGTATATCTGTATTTATGGAAATTAGATCAGTATGCAATCCTTTGAAAACTCATTGAAGCAGTATGAGAGTTCTCCATGTTTTCATTCATGATGACATAAAAGATAACAATATTGATAAGGTTAAATTAAAAAAAAAGGGAGAAAAGATTATATTATTGTTGACTTTTTTTTTTTGCTATAACATTTAACTGAACCATCCTGTGTAAGTTCACTAAGCTGCTGGATCATCTGGCTTGAACTTTACAGGTTCAAGCTAGGGAATTGCACCACATTCTCTTCATACAAGTCCTTATTCTCACCTGAACGGATGTGAAAATAATCTTCTGAGGTGTGTTAGAAAATTGGCAATAACTTTTCTATATTTATGCATTGGACACTGATCTTTTTTAGCATGGATTCCCATATGATATAAACCAGAACAGCTCTGTTGAAGTCAGTGGAGCAAGTCAATCAATACTGGCTAAGAATTTTGTCCCCAGTCAGTGTTTTGATGGGAACAGAAAAGAGACTCTTCACTGTCATGTACTGAGAAAAATCATGTGTCTTACCGGGTTAGTCTAAAGACTGCCCTTTGGAAAAAAATATAAAAAAATCACTGCCTCTTGGCTAAGCAAAAGAATTGTGCAGTTTTGAGTACAAACAATAGAGCCTTTGAACTAAGGATATGCAGGCATGAAACTGTTTATTTACAAGGAAAAATGACCCACTTCTCTAGGAACATGACCCAATTTAATCTGCTAGGAAAAAAAAAAATTGAAATGCTATTTGACCTAAATTTTCTGAAGCAAAAGTTGTGTGGAAAACAGAGAAGTGTCTATATAGTTCGTGAGGCAGCTTCATTTACAGGTCATTTGCTCCATGTGTCAGACAGGATTGTGTTTCTTATAATAGGCTCTGATTAGGATTACCTGAAAACTTCCACAGAGCTTTGATCTGTCGTATCACTCTTTTGCAGCTGTCTTAGGGATGCAACTGCACTGTAAACACTGGTATCAGTTAAGTACACTCAGAGTCTAACATAACATTTGGTAAGAATGAAGTACCTTTCTCAGACAGATGTGCAGAGACAGGAAGACCTGATTGTTGAACTGTCAGATCTGAGGTAATTTGGTATGATTTTCCTAAGAGATCAGCCTACAATGCTACTGCTTTCAGAAATAGGCAGAAAAATTATGATTTGATTAGTTTAGGTGGTCAGTATGGTGGAAATCTCATATGCCTGCTTGGTCTGAAGAAATTCATGCTTCCTTGTCCACGCAGGAGTCTTTCCTGGGAACAAACCTCCTCTGACTTTGACCTATTTCTTTTTCTCTACATACCCACGAATGTACTGAATCATCGGAGACAGTCAAAACTGGGTCACTGCAGAAGTATTTATTCAGTATATTTCAATGGCAAGTCTTTCTGTGTATGCTCCTCAGTATGAATACCAAAACTGGAATTTTAGACAGCAATATGAGTGACCTGTGGTATTCAAATCAGGCTGTAGTTTTAATTGAAAGATCAGGTATATCCATTTCTCTCCTCATGTAAATCAAAAGCTGGAATGCTTGTGAATGCTTGATGGACACTTCTCCCCTGCCTCAACAAAGATGGAAATGTAAAATGACTAATAGCTGTTTCATACATTTTGCTTACAGAATTATGAAGAGATCCAATAATTTAGAAAAAAGAACAGTATGAGCACGCTATCACCCAAGTTTTTGATAAAACCGACTATGTGAGACAGAAGTAGCAAAAACTGGTTTGAGACTGGGACCTTTGGTCACACTGAGATCAGTAAAATTATTTGAGGTGTGAGACAGTCTTCATCATGTAGATTTCAGTATTTACTCTGTAGTTGTTCCTTCTTGTATGTGTGTAAACCACACACAACAAATAGGAGAATGGATTGTTTTGATAAATAATTTTTCTCATTTTTTATTCTGTAGGTATTTGTGTTGCCTCTGTTTGATACTTGTATTGCCTCTAGATGGGCAGCAAGAAGCCCCATGTGAACTTGAGAAGAAACTGAAAGATGCTGGGCAATAAAAGAAGACTGAAGAATACCCTCAAAGGATATGGGGACCAGAAGTATGTTCACATTAAAACACTTTATTAGATGCCAGTAATCCTGCCTTTCTTGGTCATTTACCTTACTACAGGTAATTCTTTTGGTGTCATAAAACTTCAGCTTTAACTCTTTGATACAGAGGCTATTAGTGCTATGATTTTTGCTGCTATCATGATAAACAAAATTATAAACTTTTTTTTTGTTGAAGGCGTGTAGTAAAATATAGCAGCCTGTTGGAGAGCAACAGATATTCACTCTACAGAAATCTCAACTTTCTCTACTTCCTTTAACAGAGGATACACTGTGTGGTTCATTCAGCCACTGAACATGACTTTATACAAGTGTAGAGATGCAGCTCTGCGACATGTACGAGGCCTGAGCTGGCCTTTCCTGTTATCCCTATTTAGCTCTATCTATATTGCAGAAACCCTAATAAAAGTCAAATGAGTCCAGTAGAATTGGCAGAAGTAGATAGCAGTTATCTCAAGCACAAAAGTGGAGCACACAGCAAAATTCTCCCACCCCAGGAGTGCATACGTCATAAATAAAAAGGTTTTAGGAACATCATCATATCAAATTCACTCCTATCATTTGAAAAGATTTTCAGATACAAAATTAGTTTCAGTATCTGTCCAATCTGTGCAACTGAAATGCTTGCTTTTTCTGAAGAAATAATTATCTAGAGGTATCAATTTTGACAGTGATTCTCAACAGACAAATGATTTATCACAGAATTTTTTAGTATCCTCAACGAATTGGTGTTGGTAATTTTCAGATGCAGGGTTTAACTCTCCTAAACTAATCAGAGCTCTCTAATTAGTGTGGAATTATTTGATTGTTTACTTCACAATACTCATCAACAAGTTTTTCACTTTCATATTTGCCCTTGTACTAAGTGTGGAGCTAAGCATTTCTTGTACGTCACAATGACAGATTTACAGCCCTGATTACTCATAGTTGTCTTAGTCATCAACAATATGCATTTGCATATGAACTTTTCACAACAGACTCATCTTATTTACAGATAGTATGAGGCTTACCACGGCCTTTTTAATCTTAAGCAGGAGTTTAACATTAGAAATCGAAGCTAATTAAGTAAAGATAAGAGCACTGCCACTTGTTATACAGTTGGAAATAAATAATTGAGATCAGTGGCAGAAATTACTGGAGTATTGCATTGTTGAGACTAAGAAAGTTTTTAATTTTTTAAAGGAATACTTTAAAATTACTAGTTTAGCCAATATAGCTAAAAAGCATATGTTCAGAATTTCCTCTGACAAACACATAGCAAAAAAGAGCTCCGTGCTTTTAGAAGAGTTTCATATTGAAAAAGGATTGTGGCAGTAAATGGTTGACAAAAGCCTCCATCTTCAAGATCACCTGCAGTTCCCTTTCCCCTTCTGTCCCCCTGCCTGCACTTCTGCTCAAAGTGTTGTTTGCATTGTGGTATAACTCCTAGAAATCATGAATGAAGAAAACCTCTTTTGGGCATTTTTTGATATCAGGTGTAATTGGACACCTACTACTTTCCTTTTCTATTATTTTAAATCAGTATTATTTCTTTACGTTTAATAGGTGTTTTTTGCCTAGTATACACCTCCAGTATCTACACCTAAAAAATATGAATTCTGGTGCTTATTTTGGGTATGCTCATTTAAAAATTATTGTTTAAAAAATTTTTTATTTTCTTTGAAGAGTACCTGTTGTTTATACAGTATTCGTCAATAGAATGTACTTTTCATTACTGTTTATTTAAAAATACTTCTTGTATTTATTAGCAGCTGAATTCTTCCTCAAATTCCTCTCTGAAGAATTTATTTAAATGTAACTCCTGCAGGTGAAGCATAGAAAGTTGTTTTTAAGAGAAAAAATTGATTTATGCACATACTAAGTGCTTCTGGGATAGAGTTTGCAGATTCAATCTTACAGTACTGCACAATTTCTTACAGAGCTGTGATTCAGCCACTGGCTTGGGAGTAAGGAATGAAATAAAAAATACAAAAAATGGAGACCCTTCTTTCCCCCTATATACAAAAGATGCAAATTAACATTTACCCTGTTCTCTAAATCATCTTCTAGAATCTAATAACATCTTTAATAGACATAACAGCATGACTGCTTAATAGCTTTTATTTTCCATTGTTGCTTTAGTGTCATACTTTTTGCCAAATCCTCATTCCAGGGGTGCACAAATATCGCTGCTGAGAGTGGAGGTGTGGTTTATTCCCACAGTTTGCTACTCAGGAAGACAAGTGGAGTAGAAGCTGCAGTAGTCTTACTGTCTTCATCTTGCTCAATTTGTTCCAAGCACTCTGCCCTTCCTCCTACTGAATGAAACCATGGCTTGCTTTCCTCTACTTGAAATAATCACCTGTCTTCTGATGATTAATTTAGTTATGCAGATTTTGTTCTGCTTGTTTTTGGAGCCTCAGCCACCCTGAGCTTTTAATCATCAAGTCTTGCTCATAACTCCTTTTGCACGCAGAAGTTGCTACCTCCAACATGGGTGGTATATTCTGAGCAGTGCCCCCCCTCACTCAGCACTCAAGAGATCACACACCACATCCAAGTCATCATGGTCAGTTTTGAGGTAGCTGTTCACCACAAATTCAGCTCATTCCTGTTCATTTTCCAAAAGCACTTCTTCCGCTAACTTCATTCCAGACACTTATCCAAAGCTTTTCCCCTCCAAAGTTTTTTTTTGCCAAATCCTGGTTCCAGGACAGAGAACAGAAAATCAACAATTCTGACCATTGTTTACTTGGGAGGAAATGGGATCTTTTCCCCAGTTTCCATCTGGGAGGAGAGGTGCTTTAGGCCCAAGAAATTTCCTTCATAATCTGATGACCCTACCAGCAGGTCATGTGTTCTGCAGCTTCCCCTCTCAGAGAAAAAAACCCAAACATTTTATTTTAATAAAATATCTTCCTCCTTTCCAGTCAGCCTCACTAGCATCCTACAGTTCTTTTTGCTTTTGGCAGCTCTCCCAGAACTCTGAAGGCAGAAAGAAACCCCACTGATGCTGTGGTTTCTAGAAGAGACCAAGGCTCCTTATTACATATTTCATGCAGCTGTGCTTTCTTGGCCATCTCTCTCACTTCCCCAGTTAAATCCCAGTCTTTTTTTCTCCATTAGCACAGATGGTTTTCTAAGATGATCAGGTCAATGAGTCATTGTACACACTTGTTGAAGGGGATAATTTTGAAGGTGCTTTGCAGTGGAGTAGTCTGGTTCAGTTTAGGCGTATTGGAATACAGAATTGCTAGTCTTGACATTGGAAACAATAGATGCTTTTATCTCATGTCTCCTGGCATATCGGTAGGCAGCTTTTCACGCTAAAATACACAAATTTATTAACATCCAAACTTTCTTAATGACCATTAAGTGCCTTTAAATATGCTCATTTCCTTCAGGGATCTGTTAAGAAGATTATGGAAATATGGATTTCATCTCTGTGACAGTATATGTATGTGAATCTATATATTTCCATACATGTGTATACAGAGAAAACATTTATGCTTTAACTTATATTTTTTCAACATACATAATGATGATACCTCACAATCAGTGACTGCAGTACAAATTCCAAGAAAGACCTTAAATTGCTATTACAATATGTATCAGACAGACAAATAATACACACACACACTCACATACAATACATATTTTGAAGATGGGTAATCAAAATTTTATTTGTATTGTAAAGGGAAAAAAAGAGAGGTTAAATCTGCCTAGTTACATTGCGGCGATTCCACACCTCTTAGAAGATTTTTGGAGAAAATGAGACATTTTACAAAGACAAGTGTTTAGCTTCAGAAACATTTTGGAAAAAAAAATTAGTTGGGCAACACAAGCCCACATTGGAGTTAGAAAAAATGTATATATTCTTGAAGGTTAATGGCAATAGTTTTAGATTTATGTTTTCCTGTGATAGTCTCTTTAATTTTTTTTATAATCACCATGTTCCTACAAAGGAAACGAGTGGTTACCCTGTCTCTGGAGGTGCTCAGAGAGCAATAGAAATGTGTTACAGGAACCTGTCGCCTTGTGAATTCTCAGAGCTGGTTCCTGATGTGGTTCTGCAGATTCTATAGACATGAAATGCTTTCTTTGTGGTAATTATAAACATGTGCTTTGGGAAGGAGAAGTCACCAGACTTTATGAATTGAGGAATTGTTATTATGACTCAGTGTCACAGGCTTTCATACAAAGATTGAAATGGCTCTCCCTGTCCAGATGGCTGCCCCCATCTCATCCCTACCTTCCAGTCCCTTTTGTGTGCAGGTGTCAGTCCAATTACATTTCCTGACACCTGATAGCTGTGTTTAGCTGTGGTTTCCAGATCACAGATTTTTCAGTGGATACAGTGAAAATGGTAGGGAAGTGCAAGCAGCGACTGCTTTCATATTAAAAGTTTGCATTCTAGATGTAAGGAAAACACTGTTGCTCTGAATAGTACTGTGTTATGAGAAACAGGAAAGCAAAGAATAATGAAAACAGAGTTTCTAATACTGAACATGTGGCATGGTTTATTTCTGTACCATAGAGAATGGGCCCTCCATCATGCAGAAACAGCAGCAGTTTGAGCAGATTAGGGTGTTGTAAGAAGGCTCCTTGAAAAAACAATGACTGCTGCACTGCAGCTCTGTTTGGGGCTGTGCAGTTTGAACAAGGTTGATAGGTTCATTACATTTTTTAATCCCTAGGGTATAAGATACACTGAGAGAATGAACTAAGGACTTTACAGAACTAATCATCCATCCTGAATTTGTCTTGAAAAAAGGGCAGATGGATGCATCTGAGATTTTCCTTCATTTGGCTGACGAATTCTCTCCGTGTTTCATTGATTAATTTGGTGGTTCATCTTATGAGTCTTCCTAGCCTCTTGTATTGTCGTGGGTCTCACAGTATTTCCTATCTTCGCATTTCTCTAAATGCTAAAATTCACTTCAACACATAACTTTTATATACTTTATCTTGAGGGTGTGATATGGCAGTATTCCAGCACTGGGTAAAAAGATTGTATGGAAAGGAAAACCACAAATATTTACAGCAAAGCTCTGCATTCTTATTTGGTACAGGATTTGTTGACCTTGTGACATACCAGGGAAGAAACCCTTCTTCAGATTCAGGCTGCCATTTCTTTGCAGCTGTACTCTAACATGAATTTTTGAAAAGATTTCATGAACTATGGCTGAACTTCTGTTGGCTACTTTGCTGCTGAAAACTTTCCTTCATCACAAAACCAATTAAGATTTGGTTCATAAATGCCCCATAGTATCAACTAAATGGTTACTGGATGCAGCTGTATGTGTTAATTACATATGAAGTTCAAGAATGTTACATTTTTAATGGGATAAAACATTCTTATAGCAGAAAGGAAACAAGTACCTTACTTTCATTTATAGTATGATAGCCTACAAAAGCTGGGAAGAAATTTTTCTTCCCTTATGTAATTATCTAGTTACATTAAAAGGGTGAAAGGGGATTTGATTTCCACTGAAATCTCAGGTGCTAGCCACTGTAGGAAATATGATGATGACTAGATTAGATGAAGTAGCAGTCTACGTTAAGATGGAGACACCGATTATTCACAGGTTTTAAGACCCAGAAGGGACCATTATGATAATTTAGTCTGACCTCTTGTATAACATAAGCCTTATAATTTCACACAGTAATTCTTGTGCTGAGCTCCTAACACATTCCTGTGCATTAGTAGACCAGTCCCGAAGCCTTACCTTGGCACAGAACAGAAAGAGGAAGTCAATAACAGAGAAGAATATTTCAGTCCTTTCCCTATCCCACTGGAAAGAATGATAATTGCTCCTGAGTACATAAGAAAGGACAGTCTGTAAAGGTTTTAAGATCATAGGTCCATATTTAGTTCCTGAAATTTGAATACCACAGAAGGTATATTCCAAAGTTTAAACATAGTAGTTTATTTTAAATTGGTGAAGAAAATTATATTGTATTATACCTTAAACTAACTGTACATGATTCATTACCATTTCTGAAAATTTTTTCCTGTATCACCTTCATGACCAGCAAGGCAGCTAGCTGGTTTATATGGTGATAGAGGAGGCAGTGTGCTCCAAAATTCTTTTCTTTTCTATGTTTCTAAATCTATATTAGTCCATTTTTAGTTATAATGCAGTTTAGTCTTCATAGCAATGGTAAAATATGAATGAAGAATAAAAAGACTATATTCTTGGGTTCAGGTGGATCAGATCAGCAATATTCAGCCAATTTGCACATAATTGCTTCTGCCCTTACTTCTGTACTCAAGGTCTTTATGAAGAATTGGGGGAGGCGAGGATGTGGGGAAATCTGTTTCCCTTGTAGTCTATCTTAGCTGGAGTTTTTTGTTTGTTGGTTTTCTTGCGTTTTATCTGTCTATGTGTTGTTTTGCCTGGAAATAAACCTCAACTGATTGTTTTCCCTTTCACTTGACACTCAGTTTCTTTCCTATTTCTCAGGTGCTTGTGTCCTCTGTGAGTGTGTGTTTTTGGATGTTTGTAGCATCAAGGAAACATATATGCCTCTTTATGCTTGTACTGTTTTTTATTTGAAGTGCATGGAAAATATTACNAAGCACAGGACTCCTGTTTGGGCATAGAGCGATGGTGGGGGATACACATGACAAGGTCACCCCAAGACAATTGTGTTCACAATTTGCCATTGTCTTCAAAATGCATACACAGTTGCATTAAAATACTTTTTGACCAATCTACTCAGATAAAGAGATCACAAAAATATTCTGACTATATGAGCTGAGATGCTAATGCCAGGATAAAATGCAAAAGAGAAAAAGGAATTATATGTGGGTTACATTTTTGTTTAGTTTTCTGCTTCTTGGATAGCCACTATAGAAACTACACCATCTAACTAGAGGAAAATAGTCTGAACATCTTCGTTTTCTTCTGCTGATATATATCTATTTGTCATGTGCTCCAGGATAGTCTGAACTTTATTCAAACATGAGCAAAATTAAAGAGAGACATGGCAGATTGGCGCACAGTCCTGACACAGTCCTGACATCTATCCTTCTCAGCATAAAAATTTGTGAGTGTGGATAAACTCCACTGTGTGTGACCAAGTTGTAAGTGGGTCGGCAGATATGACAGCTGTGAGTCATCAAGTTTGGGGATCATGCAAAGCTTTAGGCTCTATGAATGTACATTTTTTTTAGGAAATGGACTGCTCTTTGAAACAGGGCTTCTCAGTTTACAAGCTGAGTGCCTCAGGCAGCTTGCCAAGAGAACTCATGTGATGTATCATTAACTTGCAAAAATTTGTTTCCTGGGAAGTTTTGAGCTCTGATCTAGGCCATACTGGAGATATTAGCGATATCAACCCTCTTTTGATTGCTTTCTCTCCTGTATCATCGCTCTACTCCTTTGCATTGTTGAGCAAACACAGAACAAATAAAATGGATTGTGCTATACATCATTGAATGAACTGAATTCTTCTATTAACTAGATGAAAACTGCACCAGAAGTACAGAACTGGAAACTGTAATATCATGGGAATAGAACTTGGGGAAAAGTCCCAGCAGGATGGATATGTCCCATTGATGCCCATTATCATGTAATTGCCCATTTCAGAATTGTTCTTTTATTATTTTTTATTTTTTCATTATCCTTAATTCATATGAAGATAAGCACAAAACAAATGTTAACTGCAATTACTCTTGCCACTTAACTTTATGCTACCTTATCAAGATATTATTTCTATTTTTTTCCTGATTTTTCTAATTTTATTATTCCTGATATAAGTAGCCACAAGAGAAGGCAATCACTCACTTTAGTGGCTGTATTTCTTTATTATTTCATCAACTGATGTTCAACTCTGAAAATAAACTCTGTTATGCTTTTTATGTCCAAGAAACACAACATCTTATTGTTATTTTATTATATCTTTTTGTCCTTGAGTTTAGTTTTTAGGAATATAAGTTTATTTGTTCTCTGGCTACCTTAGCCTGCTAACATATATAAGCAACCAGTAACATAAGAAATAAAGAAGTCAGAATTCTGCCTTAGTCTTTGCTGACTCTTAAGCACAGAATGAAATATTGAAGATATTTCAATAAGAAATTATATAAGAAGATGCTTGTGAAACTGTAGTGGATTTTTGGATTTAACTAGGATGCATATTAAAAACAGGATGCATCAACTATCTGGAACTATAAATAAGTCTAATTCCCAGTAGTTTTTGCATCCTAATTCTTCAGCAGTTAGTGTATATGTAATATGAAATGTGTTTGCTTAGAAGAAAAAAAAAGACCCATCCTACCACACACAGCCTAACCCCAAGCAGAAGAGAAGGAGCACCTGAAACTTTACCTCTAAAAAGGAACCAGGTATCTCTAGTCTGATGCTTTCAGAGAAACACAATTATGAGCCAAATAATTTCCCATTTTGTCCTCACTTTTATAATCTGTGCAGGGCTAGCTACCAAAAGGAAATACCAGTGTGCTGAGACAATGAAATTGAGGAGAGCCTGTGTGAATACTGTAGATGTTTCAAGATATTTCCTACAATTCCCTATATTTAGGTTCCTGCTGACACATTGTCTGTCTTCCAGTGATGGTTCTCACTTTGAAATGAAACAGTCAAAACTATGATGATCCAAAGGAGCATTGGGCTTCTTGAATGATGGGAAAGGAATCTTTATTTTTAAAATTTTTTCAGACGTTCCTCTCTATCACCAGAAAGGGCCATCTTCTGTGTGCTTGCATTTTCTATGTATCATGGATTTACTCAGAAGACTCAATGTAGCAGTTGGCTGGGGACTTTAAACTGATGAAATAACGAGTTTTAAAATATGAGTTTTATTAAAGGCCAGTCTGGACCAGAACACCAACAGCCAAACAACAGAAAATGTCATAGTACTGGAAAAAAAAGAAGAGAGATATAATCTGCAAAATATAGATACATTTTGATGCAAATGTGAGGAAAAAAAAGGATTAATTGAAATTGGTTAGTGCAAGAATAAGGGAAAATGGGGTGGAAATTTCAGCCTTCAATGATCAGAAAAATTGTGATTTTCAAGAAGTGTAGGGTAAAATTAATATTTTTTTTTTATCCTTTAGATTGATTTAATAATAAAAAAATTAAAAAGTGGAAAGAAAAGGAACATGAAAGATGCATAAGGTTTTAAAGGTATTTTTTTCATAATTTGTTCTAAAGCAGTTTCCTCTTAGTTTAATTACACTTTGAAATCTAAAACTTCGTTAGTAATATACCATCCATATTTAGGTATCATGGATCACCTTCTGTTGGGAAAATGTGAATTTTAAATCATATAATGTATTGTAAAATATCCTAATTTGTTTAATGTGTTTTTATCTCTTACGATCGTATCAACCCTGATCCAATTAGCTCAGTGGTGACTCCTGAGTTTTACTGCAATAGGATTTTTCTGTTCAGCATATCTGATATGCAGAGGAGTTACCTCCTGTCATTTCATTCAGAGACGGATGGAAATGCTAATTTTCTAGGGAGGAAATCTTTGTCTGATGTTTTATTAGTAATATGACTCCAAATCATCTTACAGGTGTTTTTCAGTGGTGGGGTTAGACTCCATCTCAATCTGATAAGGAGTTCTTAATAAGGGGAAATTAGGTCAGTACTCACAGAAAAAATTACCTGCCATATGTCCTGACTCTTCATAATAATCATTAAAACCCAAAAGGACATCTACACAATACATGCAATTTTGAGAAAATAAATAAAGTCTTCTTGAAGCAGTTACAGTTTTCTAAGAGCTAATTAAGATCAAGATATTAGGTACTCTTGTTAATATGAGAAGACAAAAAAAACATGCCATAAACAGAAAATTCTGCAAACTGATCCCTTTCACAAATCTTAATAGGTTTATTTTCATGCATGAGCATAACCCAAGATGAAAAAAATATGTATATTCTAAAGCATAATTTGGAAAAAAAGAGAATTATTGTTCCAGGCCATTTACCTTTATTTCTCTGTTACTAAACATTTTGTAAATATTTCCCTAATTTTTTAAAAAAAACCTACTTTTATTTGTAGATTACAATTTTCCAATTCTCACATATATAACAGTATGGCATAAACTGGCACTGTAAGTCATCTATTATTTCTTATAATCTAAATTTGAAGAATGAAATATTCCAAGTGTCTTATAATTTCATATTTGCTTTATATTTATGAAATTATAAACCACAAAGACATTGACACTGGAGTCAGTGTGAGATTTTATACAGGTTTTAATGTTACATAGGTCTGGGATCAGATTCTGGTGCCTTTCATCAGCCTAACTATGAAACAGAGAAGCACTATTCTATGAAAAAGAGAATCATTATTCTACCACAGCCAGTGTTCATCCAGTGTGTTTTAGATAATGTTTGTATACAAGGTACAGTTTAATTTTTAAAGCACTGTTGTAACTCTGTGCTTTGAAACACAATTTGGGTTTGCTCTTTATAATGATAACTACAAAATGGCACTATATTTCAGCCTAATAACAATATATAAAGGAGTAGAAAGAAAATGAAAAATACACTATTAGGGAAATTCGATTATCCTGCATTCTTCAAAGCAGTGCAAAATTGTGCATTGTGGAAATTTTTTTAATAGAGATGAAAGTAAAAACCCTGCAAACCGTGGGAATATTTTTTCTTTTTAGACTGCAGTGAAGTGACTGCAAATGTGTCATAAATATAACTTCGAAAATGTAAATGCAAACCACAAAAGTCAATTGCTTTAGCTTTCAGCAGAAGTAATATTTACTAACATAAGAAATGAAAAATCCTAACTATACTATGGAAAATATACAGTTAACTGTGTTGACATATTTTGGAGGGGTAAAAGCCAATATAGAAGCTGAAACTCAGAGCAAGTAATGCAGAAGCATAGGAAAATATGGTAGTTCTCTAAAGAAAAACCTTCCCTTGTTTTAGGAAGACACGTTTATCTGTTGCAAAATAAAATGTATTCTAAAGAAGTATGGTGGTGCTATTTGTCTTTGATTTATCTTAGTATAAAAACCCTATTCAGACAGAGATTTATTAACAGAGGAATTGCATTTTCTTGCCCCTAATTAGCTCTAGGGACAAATTAAAGTTTATAGCCTTCAGGAAAGTGCAGTGTATATGTAAGTCAGGAAGATCCAGTGGTGCCATTACTGTTTCTACATAGATCATTGCTTCTTTCCAGTTTAGATGCAAATTTTGAAAACATTTTGGTTAGAATTAGGTGTTACACAAATAATTTTCCTGAGTTTTATATTCTCACCACCGCTGAAAAATCAAGAAGTTTAATGAGTTTAAACTTGTCCTGGTTTCAGCTAGAGTAGAGATAATTTCTTCTCAGTAGGTGTTAAAATGCTGTGGTTTGGATTCAGAATGAGAATGGTGTTGATAGCACACTGATATTTGGGGTTTTGCTAAGCAGTGTTTATCCTAAGCCAAGGACTTTCTTCCTTTGTCTCATGCTCTGTCAGTGAGGAGGTATGCAAATAAAACCCCCAAAATCCCCAAACTAACTGTGAAGTAGCATAGCCGAGAGAGGTGACTGGAAGTGACCAAAGGAATATTCCACACCACAGAAGTCATGCCCAGGATGTAAACTGGGGGGAGTTACCCAGAAGCACGGCAGATCTGGGTTCGGGAAGCGGGGTCTGGCATCGGTCAGTGGGTGGTGAGCAACTGCATTGTGCATCACCTGTCTGTTTCCTTTTTATTATCATTTTTATTGTTTACCATTATTTTTGCATTCTACTTTATTTTCAATTATTAAACAGTTCTTATCTGAACTTACAAGTTTTTCTTTGATTCTCCTCATTCCATCAGCATGGAGGAGAAGAGAGGAAGGGGTTTGAGTGAGGGGCTGTGTGGTGTTTCATCTCCAGCTGGGCTTAAACCATGACAGAATCAGAGCGAACTAGGTTGGAAAAGAACTTTGAGATCATCAAGTCCAACCTATGGCCTAACACCTTGTGATGAACTAAACTGTTGCACTGAGTGCCACATCCAGTCCTTTTTTAAACATGTCTGAGGACGGTGACTCCACCATCTCCCTGGGCAGATGATTCCGGTTCCCAATCACCCTTTCAGTGAAGAATTTTTTCCTCATGTCTAACCTAAACTTCTCCTGATGCATCTTAAGACTGTGTCTTCTCATCTGTGGCTGGTTGCCTGGAAGAAGAGACTGACCCCCTCCTGGCACAGTCTCCTTTCAGGCAGTTGTAGAGAGTGATAAGGTCTTCCCTGAGCCTCCTTTTCTTTGAGAGTAAACAACCCCATCTCCCTCAGCCATTCTTCATAGGGCTTGTGCTCCGAGCCCTTCACCAGCCTTGTTGCCCTCCTCTGGATGCGTTCAAGCCTCTCAACATCCTTCCTAAATTGAGGGGCCCAGAATGGATGCAGTACTCAACCATCAATCCAATTCCATTTCCATGATATCCATCGATCAAATCCATTCCCTCCAGTTTAGAGACAAGGATTTTGTGTGGGACAGTGTCAAATACACAAGTGCAGGTAGATGATGTCTTTTCCCTTGCCCACCAATGCTGTAACCCCACCATAGAAGGCCACCAAATTTATCAGGCATGATTTACCTTTTAGTGAAGCCGTGCTGGCTGTCACTAATCACCTCCTTGCATTCCATCTGCCTTAGCATAGTTTCCAGGAATATCTGCTCCATGATCTTTCTTGGTTCTGGGGTGACACTGACCTGTAGTTCCCTGTGTCTGTCTGTTTTCCTCTTTTGAAAGGATGAACTTTCTCTGACTGTAAGCAATTCTTGTACTTTGGAATATACTGATGTGAGCCACAGCTTCTGCGATGGATTTGAACTTAATCTGCATGCTGCATCTCTATTGTATCACCATGATTCATTTAAAAACAAATGCTTTTGAGCATGGCTGGCTCTTGAGCATGGCTGGCTCTTGAGCATGGCTTTCACGATAGGTTAGGCAGCCAGATAACGGAAACACTTCAGTGCTGTTTTTTTTATGGCTTATATCTGGAAGGGAAAATGGCTAAAAACATTAGTCTCTTTGCTATTCAGAGTTTTGACTGCTTTAGCTGGGGGGGCTGAATTCCTGATCCATTTACTGTTTCCTGTCCAGTATCTAGTTGCTGCATTATGTTCCATGTCTCATTTCATTAGCTGAGCCCTATATGATGTCAATTGAGAAAAGTGGTAGCTGTACATTATAAAATCCTTGTAATGGTATGACAATGACAATATTGTAGTGGTCTTTTTCTTGGTTCCAATGTACATTTTACCATTAAATTTCATTCCTTTGGCTCAGATGCAGTGATAGAAAGAGATTCAGTTATACCCCAGCAGGAGCTGTAAAATTTTCCTTGAAACGTTACATAAGGGAACACTTGATAGATGGAAAATACTGATATTGCTTTCAGTTCACCAAATGTAGAATAGTAATCTTGGTAACCAGCCTGACAACATCATAGATACTCACTTCCCTTTGGGAAAAGGAAAAAAAAAAGGGGAAAAAAAAAAGGGGAAAACAAAACCTATCTTCATAAAGTAGAAGTTATATATTGTCAGAATACATTTTTATTTAACCCTTATGTCAGAGAGAAAGAATTTTTGATGAGGGTGAATTCAAGGAAGCCTTATGAGAGACATGGTTACATCTAGATTTGGAAAATGGTTAGTGTAATGCAATTAGTAGGACTGTAGAAGTAGGAAGGCAGTCTTTCTTTTGCAAAAATTGGGTGCTCATTCCGAGTTGGATTGCATTTAGAATGAATATTTACCAAAAGCAATTGTGAAACTCACCATCTTATTTCATGCCCAAATTTATATTAAAAATATATAAGATGGGAATTTGTTGTGGAAAGCAATTATTCATTGACTTAACCATTGCTTTCAATAATCACAAAAAAATATTTACACAAATCTGAAAGAGCAGAGAGAATAACTGGCACTAAATCTTCACGTCTATCACCGCCTATATCCAGAGTATCCCATTTCTGGGTACAGTTCTCCATATGGTTATATTTTATGGGTAAAATGAGACTGTAGGTAAGACTTCTGGGCAGCTATGACAGTGTCTATGGAGATATACTTGAGGGTATCATGAGACACTGAAAATACAATTGCATTTTTTGCTAACCAAATCCAAACTCCTGTGAGATTTACTAGGGACAGAGTATAGAAATATCTGCTTACAGCTAAAAAAAGTTCCATTCTGAAAGGCCAATTTCAATTCCCTGTAGTTTTTGTCAGTCTTTTATCTGGCAAATTGGTATTTTCTAGATTCATGTGCGGAAGCTGCTGCAGCTCCTTCATGTGCAGAATTCTGCTCCAAGTAATGCAGGTAGGACATTTGTGTGTGTGTGTGTGTGTTTCTCACTATATGAAAAGAAACCAAACATTTTTTAGAGAAATTCACAGTGGTATGAAGTGCATGGCTAGGAGAAGGAGGCACTCTGGAAGCAGCTGTCTGAAGAAGAGAAAAGTAAAACTGGACTGCACACTTTGCAGCATTAAATACAAGCTGTCACACATTAAACATGCATGTATAAATGCATACAGTCTTGTAATTTTATAGAATGATGCGATAAGGAAATATTTTTGCACACATCTCAACAAAGCTTGCTTACTTTATTGTATCATTAGTGATGAAAGCCAGGGTATCCCTAAGGAGCTCACCCCCCAAAAACTGGTAGTGGAATCCTTTTAATACGTCACATTTTTCAGTGCTTTTTATTTCAAAAAGAGATGGGGTTTCTCTTGTCTCCAAACAGAGGAGATGTAATCATTCATTCCTTTTTTCCTTTCTCATGGTTTGCTGTATTGATAGCTCAGTACAGATTTCCATGATTACGGGAAAACAAAACCTTTTCTCCAGTCTTCTCACATCATGGCATGACACTTCCTAGTTTTGCTGCATGTTGATCTGCCTTGATCTGCCCATATCAAGTCCCTGATTCTTTACACAAATATCACAGTCTTTTTCATGTCTGGACTGGAGCTTATGAGAAACACAGAAGCAACTGAAATGATTCTTTACCATTGCATACTTTACTAACATTTGAGGTTGCCAAAATAAGCTGGAGAACTGTGCTTGTGCCAGGGTCTTTTGCTATTTTCTTATGATATTAGTAGTAGTCCAGAAGCAGACAATTACAGAAGGTAAACTCCTAATATCAGAAAAGATTCCACAGGTCCTCTGGGAAGATATCAAATACAGACAAGAAATGAAAAATTTAGAGTATAGTCTTGAAGATCCTGAAAACTGCGGAATTGCTATTACTATAGGGTTCATTCCTAAAGAATGTTTATTTCTGGAAGAGAAAGTATGTTTATATTGCAGAATATATTGTCAACATATTATTTGTTCAAAGAGGTTATGCATTACTCCCTTCCAGGTTTTCCCTATGTATTTATTAAGAAAACATTCTTAACTGTATAGTATTTTGTAAAAATAGTGGACAAACGAAGATTTAAGAACAGTTAGTTGCCTTGTTGCCATGGTTACCAAGAGTAATTGACACTGATTGCTGAATACAGTAAAATAGAAACAGAATGTACCATTTTAAAGAGGGTACGTATAGAAAATTCTGAAGCAAATTAACACTCAGGTAAAGAACAACAGCACAATTTATTTTCAACTGAGTTCCCTACTTGGTATAGTTTTGTGCACAAAGCATATATTATATGTGGCAGGGCGATAAAAAACCCCCCTCCATCATTTGGAAGTGGTTTTAAATAATGTATCTCTTCAGTTCTCTAGATGGAAGTGTACGCGTGTGTGTGTCTGTGTGAATGTGCAGACATGAATATCTGTTGTAGGGCAGCAGACAAATAGTGTTCTTTATTCCAGATGCTGATAATAGCATACAATTTCGTCTATACGGTGTGTGGTGAAATGCTTAGTTATTATTCTAGATTATAGACAATTTAGGAAGTCAGGTTGTCTGTTTCCAGAGTTTTGCTCCATGCCGTAATTTCATATGAAACTCTTAAATAAGGTGTGTTATTTAGTATAATAGAAACAAACAAATGGGGAGTTGTATGTCTTCACACACAATGAATTTGAATATCGTAAGAAATAGATTCATGGTTTTGAGCAAGTAGAACAGAGAATATATCTGAATTTTTGTAAAAAACCCCAGTGTGCTTAGCCCCTAGAATTTATGTATGATAATACAAGTTAGAGTTGATTGTGCTTTAAGGTCAGGAGATGGACATGTGTGATGAATTTACAGCTCATTTATCTGTGATTTTCTTCCACTAGAAAAGGTTTTGTATGAGACAATTTTACCCTAAGCCAGAATGTAGGAAATGGTGAGATTGTTTAACACTTGCTTAGTGCAGAAGGTGGATTTCTACAGCATTGCAGTTTTTTTATAAACTGTTAATTACCTTGCAACACTTACAGGCTGCAAAAAAATATTATATCCAATAACTTTCACTGAGGAAATTGAGGTAGACTTTCTAAGTATGTGTGATGTATTTTAGACACTGAATGCCATCATTTTCAGAAATCTCAGGTCCCCTTAAGGATAATTTTTTGAAGCTTGCTGGTTACTGAGTAGTTTTCAAAATCTGGTTTCTTACTTGGGCTACCTCATTAGCAGATATAATAGGTAAATGCTCAGAGTTCTGCTGAACTACAAGCATAATCTATTTTAATATTGAACGGAACCATTGTCTCATCATAACTCATGCATACAGTTTAGCTGGCAACCAGTTTAAAATGTTCTCTTGGCAAAATCTTTGAAATGCTCAGCAATACAGCTTGAAAATTTTTCTTTTCAGTAAAAATCAGCCACTCAAAGCATAAAAACAATCAGGATGCAACATAACATTAGTAGAAAAAGAAAGGTTTCACCAAACCCAGGGACTTTCTCATGAGATCCCAGTGAAATGACTAGAAGAATTGAAATGATGAATTACTGTGTCAGTGAATAAGAAAAAACCATCATTAAGACACCTCTATGGTAACAATCTTGACTTACAGTAGCAACATTTTCAGTGGGCTGAATCAGAACTCTCTATACCCAGATTGTTGTGATCAAAGCCTTCCAAAGCCTTGGGACTGAAATTCTTTGCATTGTCTCTTTTGTCTTTCAGTAGGACTTTATCATCTCTCACGACTCAGATGGACCCTACTCACATATTTCTTTATGCAGCAGTATTGAGTAGGAGACATCCCAGTGATGCTCATTTATCCATTTTAGACTGGGACCAAAAGAACATCTTTGAAAGTTAGGGAAAGGGATGGCTGGACTAGCTTTGTCTGTAAACCAGTCTACTGAAGCAATGGATTCAGAGCAGGGAAACACTTATTGCCTGAGTCTCATGAGCTACTTAGATAAGTAAATACCAGCAGAATGTGCTTTCTTCAGCACCTTGTTCTAGGCAAGTGATACTTGAATAATAAAACAAGATGAGAGTGAGCCCTCTGTAAAACTAGAAGGAGGGGATTTCCTAGACTTGTTTCTTGCAAGGGGAGGAACTACTTCAGCTGCTGGGGTTAAGAAACTGAAGTGATAATCCTCTACCTTCTCCTTCTATCCCAGTTTAATTTTGGTGCTTTCTTTGTCATTGTTCCACTGCTCCTGTCACCCAGGGATCTGGGATTTACTTTGTATAAACTGAAGCTTACTTCTGACTATAATAGTATTAGGATAGCTATATATTGGGATATTTCACTATTGTAATGATTGACATTATCTTGAAGAAGTGAGGTGAGCTGGCTTGAGGTCCTAGCCACTAAGGCAAACACTCTGGAGACTTTACTTCTCTGCAGAGGAAAGCTGTGTGAGAAACCTTCCCCATCAGCTGCTACTGCCTCTCACTAATCCCCTCAGGGTACGTCTATGCTTTCAGTCATATGTGATTGCGATGTTTGCTGTGTGTGAAAATGCACGTTAGCTAGGTTTAGAGGTTGAAAACATACCCCAGAAGCAGAGTAAATAAGCTCATCAAGAGTATTCCCTGTATCTGCTCAGGGCTTGTAGCAGTAACCCTGTCCTGTGTACCTGATCAGGGATGTTAGTAATAGCTCTTGGGCACAGGCAGGGTGAATTGAATTGCTGCTGTGACAGCTGCATAGACAGATCCCTATTAAGAGGGCTTCACAGCCCCAGTCTGAAATTGTGGGTTTGAGTTATCTTTTTTTTTTTTTTTAATACCTACACCAGCACCTTTCCCTTATTTTTTCCTAATACTCTGATGTTGTAAAATCACATTTGTATATCGTGATGCCTGATTGTAGAACTAGAAAATAGTATTTTTAGTTTTTAAAAGACAGGCTGCCCCTGATTGAGGGGAGCATTCTGAATGACTGTTTCACTCTAGATAATAAAGAATTATCCACAGGTTTAATTTTATTATTGCTCTTAGTTTTCTTCCAAGGATGCCTAATAAGAAAGGTCAAGATATCATCAAAACATAGACAGATTTTTGCTGAATGACATAAAACTGTCAGAGATGCTGAGCTTTGATGTTCCATTAAGTGATCGATGTGGATTACTGACTTTTGGCTAAATGCTGCTCAACTCTATAAGGTCAATATTTGTTAGTTCATTGGTAGAATAATTAATGAATCAATACAGGATGCTCGAAGTCAGGAAAAAAATATTGCCAAGACTGTATGTCTGGCATTAGGAACTAAAATTATTTCATAATGTCTTTGGAGTGTTATTAACTCCCTGTTTACAGAATTTATTTGTAACCATCACAGTTCTAGTGGAAGGAAGAAAAAAAAAGCCAAGCGAAGAGCACTTGTAACCTTGAGCTGCAGGAAGGAAATACCTCTAACAAGCAGAGTGCATCACCATTAGTTGGTCCCTTTCACATCATCACACTCAGCTTGGAAAATAATTGCATGCAATTTTTCTATTTTACAGTTGGGCCACATGACACAATGTTCTTTCTTTAGAGCTCCCAGTCCAGTTCTCCCATTTTGTTTTTTTTGTAGTCTTTAGCACTGCCAGTAGCCTCTCACATGTCTCCACTGGAAGCTTTTACAGCACTGCATGTACAGTGCCTTCCATGATAAGGCTCTGAACCATCAGGCAGAACTTTTAGAACACAGACTGCTGCAGTAATATTAATGAATAGGGATAAAAGATATCAATAGGTAGTCTGGGTATTTTCCACATATAATAGCTTTAAAAGTCACAATTCTATTAGAGTTTATAGTCTAATGCACCTGACATTTCTTTCAACTTACATGTAAAAAAATGTGTATAGACTTGCCTGGAATCCTAAGATGGGCACTTCTTCACTCACTTCATATGTGTCCAGAATTTTTTCAGGTTCTGAGAATTGAAAGTAGGAATTCTTTCTCAGAGATTTACAATAGGTGTTTTTAATGAGTACTTTGAATAGTTTAAAAACAAATTCCTTCTTTATATGCCTTATTTTTTGTACATGCACAAATAAAAAAATAGCAGATAATTGATGGTGCATTCAATAGTGAGATCCAAATGTCTTCTTGAAAATTTAGGAAATGCCACGATGTGTGTCTGAAGAATAAGTAGTTGACACCCTTCATTAAGAAAGGGGTTTTTCCTTACCAAATGTAAATGTCAAACTCAAATTAACCAATATCCAAACTACTTAGCACAACTGGGAAAGGGACTTGCAATAGACAGTCTAGCTGTACTAGGATCAGTCACTTAGGACTTGGGAAAGGTAGAGAACAGCTTCATGGTGTTTTCAGGGGTGAGAGACAGAATATTTAGTCAGACTCCCATGTCAGCTGGCTTGCAAATTCTAGACCTTAATAAGGGCATCTCCCTGGCTTTGATTTTCAGCTAGGTCAGGCTCTGGCTTTGTGTAACTCCCTCAGTCCAGTGTGGCAGAAAGATTCTGCAAGGGCAAGGCTGAGCATTGCTATGCTGCAGTCCATTTCTTGTCATCTGACTCAGAGGGCACACTGTTCAGAGCAACTGAGGCTGCACCAAGCAGGAAGGGTGAGAAATTTTGGTCCTTCAGACCTCACTTATTCTGACAGCAACAGTATAGACTTTTTCTTTCATTTTAGCAGTGGAGAATGGAAGCACTAAGAGCCTATGTATCTGGAATTCAGAGCAGGGCAGGAAACTGCAGATCTACAAAGCCATGGATTTATTTTGAATCAAATGAGAATGCATAAGCCCCTCGGTACTTTATTAACATTATTAGAAGTATGTTAAACTCTTATAAGTTTGATTCAAAGGTTGTGACACTTATTGCAAATATTTTCTCACACAGTTATCTTAAAACTACATATTTGTGGGGTGTTGTTAATTGGTAACTATATAATTTGATTTATTTTTTAGAGATATTTTGTTCCAGGAATAATGGTTTGTGGTTTACTATGATGGAGCACAGAAAAGACAGGCTCAGAGCTTTTCTCTCCTGCTTTTGATTAGTTTGAAGGTTGTATAAAATCAATCTAAGACCACAAATTACAAGAAAATTCTCTTACATAATTTCTGTGAAAGTTTTTTAGTGTGGCTGTTTCACGTATTACCTGAATGGTTTATTGCTTTCTGTTTGTCTGTGTAGAATTAGAAAATTTTCTTCTCACATTTCAAATCCAGTAATAAAATCATAGTTCCATTTGCCTTGCAGTGTCATCTAATCATTCAAGTTGACATGACTGTAGGTGTCAGATGGTCTGATCTTTGTAGAAGGGAAAAAGAGCGCTTCAGTGAAGTTTCCTACATACCATGTTTCACTGGATTGTGCTGGATTACTGTACCACAGCTTGTTATAGCACATTGCAAATAACATCTCATGAAAGAAATAAGTCAATAAGGACGCAAGCTACCACAACCCTTACCTCTGGCAAATGCATACAAAACTAAAAATGAAATGGCACTGAAATAGATGTTGTATCTTAATTACCGTAAGTTCCTTTTCACCAAGGGTTTTCGTACAATGACTCTAGAATTTTACACTGGCGAAAGGCTGCCGTGATCCTAACTGTTGTTCCAGGAAGAGGTCAAGCAATTACTCTGAAAGTCAGAATTCTGAAAAAAATATTCTCCCTAATACTGGACTTCAAAAACCTCTCTAAACTTACATTTTACTGTTATTATGATCTCTGTTGCATTCCCTCAGGGTGCAAATATCTCAGTACTGGGTGCGGTACAGATATACAGGACAACATATAATATGAGTCAGCATAAGTGACTTGAAATTTGAAAGTGTTAGAAATGAAAGCTGGAAGTCCTGAAAAAGCTACTTTCACTGACAATCAATTAAAAAATTATTTTGGTTTTGATGAGGCTGTAAGTTACAGCGTAACAACCTTTTCTATCAGGAGGTGCTGGAGAGCTTCCCAAAGCAGGTAATGTCATTGTCTCTGTTTTATTGAAAAGGACAAAAATTGATCAATTTGTTCAGAATCACCCAGGAGATGAGTGGCTAGACCATTGGTAACGTCGTCATCATAGGGCTGAATAAATACTACTTTGTCTGCTCCATGGGGTGCACTTTCTATGGTTTCTGATGAAGACACTTTCCTAGGAATTATGTTCCTAGGAACATAGCCAACACGTGCTCAAATGTCACATGTTAAAGCTTGCTGCCTGGAATTTTCTTCTTTTTAAATTTTTTTTCAAGGAAGGCTCCCCAAAACAATTATGATGTTATAAAAATGTTATATACTTCTTAGAATTTTAGCTATTGGAATAATCTTTTTTGGAAGAATTTTGTGCAGATGAAGTTCCTGACATTAGTAATTTGCATTTAATTCAGAAGCAAATTAAAATATTTTCCTTCTGGGAATATTGTTCTAAACTCATTTTTTTTTCTGACAATGGATCATAAATACAAGCCAAAAAAAGCCCCCAAGAAATGATCAATCTTCTCTGCTTATCCATCTTATTTTATGTTTGGTTACAGTAAGAGAACACATACGTGATTTACCACTATTTAAATGTGAGTTTTGTCTTGTAGCCTGTCAGTGTGAGTAGCACACAACATAAAACTAGGAAATCAACAAGAGTTAGCAAGAGTTCTTACAAATAGCATTAGTGGATGTCTCAGGGATTTTATGAAGTAACCTGTCTGGATGGTATCTATGGTTTATATCCAGATGCATCTTCATATGGAGATTGATAGTTATGTTTCAAAGTGGGATGGCCAGCAGCTAATTTCTAAGACAGGTTGCCAATACAGAGGGACAGAAATACCAAGGAATACTGTGAGCATGACTTTTTCCTGGATTAGAGGAATCTACAGTCCTGTGAAGTTTCCTTTGCAGAGAGTAGCTGGACAGAACTAGGCATTTGAAAGTTAAGTGTTGTATATGGTATTCCCCAGTATATTGGCATATATTTTCACATATTTTTAAAGTTCAGATACAGAAGATTTGTAGGAAATCTGATGGCATACACATTTTCTAGTATCCATTATACCCAATTAGGAAATGCTGCAACTGTAGAAAGGATAGGCAGCCTCTATATTCTGAATTCTGGTGGGAGGCACTAAACATGAAAGTGTTGTTCTTTGACTGCCTGAGGGCTGTCTTAAGTGCTCGGCTTTTGATCTTAGTGACAGCTTTAAAACCCTTAAGCAAACCAGAACTAGAAATAAAAAAGCTGACAGCTGTGGTTCACCTCTCTCTGTCTCTCTTTGCCTTCCTATTATCCTAAACCCTTGAAGATCTCTGGAGAGAGACACAGCTCATACTGCACATATGATGAAACAACACTCATCGTATGTCCCCTGGAAGTGCACTATATATGTCTTTTTTTACTTCTCTCAGGTTATTGAGACTACCAGAAGGTATGACCCTAAAGATATGAACATGTTACTGAAAGAGCTAAGGTGGTGCAAGTTTATAGTGTATGTGGTATCCTTATGCCTTCATGAATATTGACATCCTTTTGCTATAGTATAGTATTCAGACAGCATGCAATTTATGGTATAAGTAAATTTAACTGCGAAGCCAATTAACTACTTTGTGGAAAAAAACCCTCTTGATAGGATCAGGGAAGGCTTACAGGCTACATAAATAAAAATATAATTTTATGATGCAATAGTTATTATATGTTTTAAAAGTTTTATGTTATGGTTGGCGAATGAAAGAAAGCAGATAAAACCTGAACACGTCAGGTTAACAGTAAATCTATTCTGGCTATAGATGCTGTTGCTTTAATTATGGCATTCATCTTCACTCTAGGAAAAAGCCAAAATCTCTAACTGTAGATATATAGACACTCAGATTTTATGTGTAAACACAAATGTATGCTTTTTACCAATGCAGCCATGTAACTGTGATTTTTGCAGGTATGGTTGGAAAGATATGTTCAAAATAGGGTTATAACACCTACTACAACATGAGCTATTAAGATCTTTTATGGAAACTCTAATGCCACCTATACAAATTCTTTATCACAATCAGTTCTGCTGAATAGCTACATGGGGAATTGTAAAGACAGTAGATGAGCCATTCCACTGATGGCCTTGGAGGACATTGTAATGATCTATTGTCTGAGACTGTCGGTGCTGTGGCTTCTATACTCTCTTCCCCGCATACCACTTTCTAAAGTCATCATAGTTTATTGATGAGAATGACTGATTGTATATTTGGAAGTACCACTGACAGAAATTATGCCCTAGTTATGGCTGAGAAAGTTTTCAAATTCCTGACTGCAGGTGAAATGGAAGTACAAAATAAATAAAAATAATTTTCTATGATAGCAGGTAATAAATCTTCTTCAGTAGATTTCTAATGTTGATGGCTGAAAAACTAATATATCATTGCAGACTCCACTTAAAACCGGTTAGATTTCTCTAACTGTAGGGAAATTTTCTCTTGACTTCAAGAATTAGAACAGAATCAGAATAAACTGTGTTTGTGGTAGACTAAATCCTCCTTTTTTTTTTGGCTTGGTAGGCTTAAACTAACATTATTCACCAAGTTTCTGTGAAAGATTTAAAAAAGCACATGGATTTTTAAAGGCCTATGTTCTTCAGGGACTTACACAATTTGGTCAGAATTGCTTCTATGATAGTATATATGCACACATAGTATGCATCATATACTAGGAAGTAAGTAAATAATAAATAAGCACAGTTAATGGGGATGTGGTGGGAAATAAAAATATATTTCAGTTTTCCAAAACACCATTTTAAGGATATCCTCAATCTGGATTTGATTATTCTAGTTTAATTAAGCCTGTTAGCAGAGAATTGCAAAAAAGGCTGTGGCAAAAGCAAAATATGGAAGAGATTAAATGATTCAAATTTTTTAAAGTGAGCAGAAAAGAACACAGTTATTCCTATTAGGTCCAGAATCAACAAAGGAAATGACAGGGTAATTGTAAGGGTTGGTCTGGCTCTGAGTCCTTCTGAGCAATGAGAAAAATATTTATACTGCAAAAAACCATATAATGTATAATGGTAATTTTTTATTTTAAAGCCAAAATACTTCTAAAGTTGAAAGCTTAACAAACTGGTAAGTGATGGAGAAGAAATATTTCAGCACTATACATAAGCCAAGAAAGCTTTAGAGTTCTGTGTATCTTTTTAACTTCTTCTTTAGAAATTAAGCCCTGTTTTGAAAAGGTACTAGGTAAGAGTTCTGCTTAATGATATTTCACTGAATAGGGGCTGTAGAGCCATGCATTGAATGTGCCAAATTTGTCAGTATATAGTTAACTTCTAAAAGATTCAGAGTTCCTTACCATCCTGTTCTTCAAATTTGATGAAGTTGATAAATCACTGTCAACATTAAAGTTACTTTCATAGTCTCAATGACAGAAATTACACCAAGCAATGTAACTAATTCTAGGCTCACACAGCTTGGTAACTGTATTCTCTGACTCAGGACCAGACAGTTCACAAATGTCTTACATATTTTAAACCCCCAGCAGAATTAGAATTTGAATCTTCGTAGAGCCTGGTCTAGACATAAAACAGACATTGCATGAAAGTCCAAGAGCTACTACCTAAACACAGGAAATAGTAGTCTCAGGATCTTGCTCTAAGATTGAGACCTGTCATAAAATATAGAGAATTTATTTCAGTGATGTCTATTATAAAGTGCTTTTATACAGATTTTGATAACAGAAGGAACTGTCCTATTCTCTTTTTAAAACATAACATGTTCATTAGAGCACAACAATGAAACAATTATCATGTACAAAATTGGTATAGTATAGTATTTTTTAAGAATAAGAAAGGTTCATTTAATTTGATTGAGGTTTTCCTGCCCAAAAATTTCAACGACAGCAAAATATTTTCTGTCATATACAGAAAAGATGAAAAGGTGAAAAAAAAAGGCCAGAAAAAAGTATTGCTACAGATTAACCTGTATGTACAGTGATTGTAGTGTAAATGGACTTTGTGAATACAATGATGTTATCTTTTGCAACCTATGTTGCTTAGTAGAAGCTCCTTAATTTACTACCATAACTGCTTCAAAACACTCCTCATTGCTTTCTTTTCAAACAGACTTTTTTTTTCTGGTACAGTTCTGATGACCTTGATGGGTACTATATCCTGTTTCTATTGTCCTAATGCCCCACTTAAGGTCTCTGATAGGTTGCTGATAATTTCCTTGCTGTGTTTGTAGGTGATGACAATTTTGATAAGGTACTTAGACTTCTATATTATTTCAGATTAAAATTTTATGTGTCATCTCATTTGATTCTTGGTTTATTAGTTCTAATATTTAGCGAAATGTCAGTCGGGTCAAAGTGAAGGCAGAATCAATAAAGAATAAATAATGAATAAAGAGTTATTACGCATAAAGAGACATTACCACTCTTTATGAATTATTTTTTCTGTTACAACAGAAAGACCAACTACTATTTTTTCAAGGACACCTCATACACTTCACACATTTGTATAAAACCATTTTATTAAAATTAATAGAAAAAATATTAGAGTTATCCATTAAAATAAATGTCCAATTACTCAGTTATTAAAGAATGTGTTCAGTGTATCCAAATGAACTGTGTACCTAAAAAATCCATCTTAATAATCCTTTTTATTGTTTTGGTGGAATTTTAAGTACCTAACGCAGAAAGGAATTTTTAATTCAGTAAGCCAAGAAGTTGACTAAAAATCCATTGATTGTGAGGAACGCGGCAAAGGGAAACATTTGATAAAAGCAAAACCACATTGAAGCGTCCACTGAATCTTCACTTATGTATTCCAAAAGAGGGCAGCAAATGTCTGCCTATCTGGTGCTTTCCTGTTCTGGACAGCAGTGGTCATTGATGGCAGGCTGATGCAGACCTTTCCTATATTCATATCTTAAACCACTTATTACGAAAAAGAAGGATTTTTCGGGGAAGGAATGAAAGCCTGATTGGCTCATCAGCATGATCCTTCAAAATGTTAACAGGAGGAAGTCACTGCATGTTAGATGTTTTCTTTATCTTATTCCAGGTCTGGTAAAATGCAGTTCTGAGCAGACACAACAAAATAATCTGTGCAGTTCAGAATAAAATCTCTCATCGTTTCTTTTACACCAATATTTAATTTCCCCTTTTGTTCTCTCCTCTAAAAGTGAAAACACTGCATAAATATAAATAGCCAGTCCTCCCCAACCCAAAGATACATGCAGAAAACAAACAAACAAAAATATCCTTTGCAATATGGACTGGATTACAGTACAGTAAGGGGCTTGTAGAACCAGTGTGCATTTTCAGAAAGGCTGACTAGAAAAAGCAGGGAGGAAATGAAAACTTCCCTATTATAATTTAGTACTTTGGGTCCAAAATGGTTCTTCTCAGAGGAAAATCTGAAAAATAATGGAGACATATATGACTTATTGAATACTTTACTGTTCACATTGCTACTCCACCTAGATATGGCTTATTAACTCTCATCACTGTGAATGTGTATTGTTATGTTCAAAATTGCACATGCTTATGCATGCTTTTGTGAATTTCCTTTCAACTACTACATTTTCCACTTGTTTGCATGGATGCTCATTACCAAAGTAGCTAGTCTTTAAATACAGTAGAATAAAAAAGGAAAAAAAGTATATACTACCACATGAGAATATAGAAGTAATTAAAATAATATCTCTCTTTTTAATAAGGAGAATACAACTGGATTTTTTAACAACTCTAGGGTGTCTCTGATTTTTTTTCCAAATTTAGAGTGACTCTAAAAAAACCCAGAGAATCTTGAATATAATGACATAATATGCTGGCTTTTGCAGATTTGGAATACGTTTTATGGAAAAGTGTGTAGGAAGGGCTAGTAAGGATAGAAGGTACAGCCATAAGCTAATATCAAAAGACACATGGTGCATTAAGAATCAAAGACCTTGAAATATGTTGATAAATTATTGTAGTGTTATAGTATTTGAATTCTATGCATTTGTTCAGTATGTGAGAAGGTGCTCACCCTGTCCATTTTTAGTCTGTTTTACAGTGTATTAATATTTATCTCTCCTTTAAAACCATTTGGATTTTCTGTCTCTTAATTCACTTGATAGTAGTTGCTGAAGGTTATGATTAAGACTTCATATACCTTTCAGAAATGCTCAGAGCAGGGCTAAATTTGGACTTAAATCAGCTTCCCTGGGACCTTGTCCAGCTGAGGTTTCAAAACTTGCAGGATTAATGGAGATTTCACAGCCTCTTTGAGGAAGTAACCTGTTCCAGTGTTCGTGTTCACTTTTATGGGGAAGAATTGGCTGTCCAGCTGGAACTTCCCGTGTTTGACTTGGTATCTGTTGAAGCTTTGTATTCCACTCTGCATCCTCCAGAATAGCGATCAGTGTCTTCTCAGTAACTCCTTTTCATACACAAACATATCTATGGAAAGACTTGACTAGAAAAACAAAAGATGAACTAATTTTTAAGGCATTATCCACTGGGTCCCACTCAGTGTAGTTACTACCAAGCCAGCTGGGCAGCAGACTATGCAGATGTAGGAAGATACTCTCCCCCAGGGGCAGGACACTGCATTTGCCTTTGTTAAGCTCCATGAGGTTATTGTCTGCCCATTCCAACATTTGAGCGTAATGACCTTCAAATATGCATGGAGGAAGGAGAAATTTACTGTCCATAACTATGAGGGACAGAAAAAGAGGTCATGGCCTGAATTGTAGCAAGAGAGGTCTAGGTTACTGTACAGTCATAGGTTGCTATACAGTTGAGTTTTAAAGAGGTTGAAACACCAAAGCTGGTCCCTTAGAAGACCAGGGGTTCAGTAAAGGGAAACATAAATCAGATCCCCTCCAGGACAGCTGTTTTTCTAAATGGACCCTAGGCATTTTCCCTCAGGTTGATTCCCCAAGTGATGGAAAACTTCAGATTTCCTTATACCACATATTTCCATAAGGGAATATTTCTTTCTTATAAATATAGCTCTAAGAGAAATACCTTTATTTCATTTATTCAGAGAAGAAAAAAATCCATTTTCTAATACTAGACTAAAATTATCTATACCACTTAAGCAAATGGAAATTAGTCTGCTTGGTTAGAATTTGAAGTTTTCTTGCTTTCCTTCCTAATTTTTTTTTTCACTTATGGAACAATTGCTCATTTCATTCAGCATTTTTTAATTCTCACTCAGTAACTAAATAAATGTAAACAATTACAATGCTTATGTTGCTACTGCAACTAATTGTAATATTAAATTCCCCCTGTGAATGGAATTTTAATGTTCTTGGAGGCATTTTGTCAGCAATTTTCCTGCTGTTTAAAAGATCAGTGTCTAATGGGATTAAGGTGGATAATCAAATCTCAGACTGGAAGTAGGCTATGAGGTTTGAATGCCTGGGGAATACCTGCCTACTAAATATGAATGAAAGATGTTCAGTGCACGCAGAGGAGAAAAATAAATGGAAGACAGTATTTTCATTCTATGATGTTACCTCAAATATCTTGACAAGAAACTTGGATTCCTTTTCTGGCAGGTGGACCATTAGACAATATATTATTCAATGTCTGGCATTGAAATATAATTTCAAGAGATTTTATAGTATATTACAGTAATTGGGGTATGTTGCAACATGGCTTTGGCTACAATTTTTAGTGCAGCATTGAACCTATTGCTCCTGTTTTAGTAAAATCTGAAGATTACTTATGGGCATACAATATTGTTGGGAATTAATTTAAGTCAGCTATCTCAAACACAATTCTGGGCTCTGTGAATGTTTGTGCAGGTGAAAGAGCTGGGGCAAAAGAATATGCCTGGTGTTAAGTGTTCATTACTTCCTTCATGTGATCTGCATGTGGGAGCTATGAAACTTATGTTTTAAAACTGCAAAAAATAATTGGTAGCAACTGATTTCCATATGGGAGTATTATCTTATGCAAGTTGAAATAATAAAAGGAAAAAAAATGACACACCTGAAAACCCCTGTCAATTGCTATCAGATCTGTTTAAGTACAGTTTGTAAGCTGGAACACGTTGATAGACAAAAGTCAGCTTGTAGAAGAGTGTAGGCATCAGGAAACTGTCTTTTGTGTTTGGTTTGGTATGATCTGTGGCTTTTGGTTTGGTTTGGTATGATCTGTTTTCTCCCACAGATTCCCTTGTTTTGGTGTTTTATCCAAGGAAAATAATTTTTTCCATCAGAAATAAAAGGATAATAGTGTTTATTTAGACAATTGTTGTCATAGTAGTTGACACACGTGTTGAATGGAAGACCAAAAGACACATTTGATGAAGAAAACTTGAGCTGAATGTTTATGCACTGTAGCTGAGATTGGTAGATGTGTACTTTGTAGTTTCTATGGAGAAAAGCATATATAAGACAAGTTCACTATTGCTCAAATGCAATTTTCCAGAATATTTTCTAAATTATTCAATGGAATTTTCTTATTTCTAAACTAAGAATTGTCCCGCAGCAATATAGAGGCCATCTTCCCAAAGATAATACTTTTTATCTACTAATACCTGAAACTACACTGACATATAGCAGCACATATCCTACTACATCTGTAAATAACTGTGAAAATTAATTTAATGTACATTGAAACTGTGATTAGATGCTGACTTTGTAATATATTTTGTCAGGTTCTTTCACAATTGGTTAAACTCCAGTTTTAGAACAGAGCAGTTTAATGAATTTCAATTTCAGTGTATTTAGTCTTAACTCTTTTAATACAACTATTTTGACTTAACCAATAGGCTGATCATTTTATCACAACTGTTTAATACTTACATAACTCCTCTAAAACATTAACTTTAGACTTGTTATTGATTCTTGTAAGACAGAAGTGTGAGACCTCACGTATCTGTTACTCCACTAAACTTGTTTCTTTTCTCTTTCTTCCTTTCTCTTTTTCTTTCTTTTCTTTCTTTTCTTCTTTTCTTTTTTCTTTTCTTTCTTTTCTTTTCTTTCTTTTCCAAATCCAGGAAAACCAAAACAATTGGTCTTACATTATTTAATTTGAAAATATATATTACGATGCTGAAAATAGCACTTCTTCCTACAATTCTCATTTTAAGGATTGAAATTTTGGTTTTTATGGGAGGTCTGATTAATTGCGGAATTTTAAGATTTTCTACTGAAGGGATCTGCAGGCATATTACTAAACAAGAATTAATATTTACAGATGTAATTCAGACAATTTCTGACACTGAAAAAAATGAATTAGAGAAAAAAACCCCTTGCTTTGGGCTTTGAACATTTAATCCCTTTGATGTGTGCCTGGTTTTTGCAAATTAGGAGAAACTACACTAATATCTCCAGACTGTCCTGTGTGCTCTTAAGATGTGTCATAAAACATAATTTCCGCAAGAATAATTTACTGTGGCAGTATAAAGGGAGGATCAAATCAATAGCAGAAATGGCAGATGTCAGTATTTAAAATGATAAGGATACACATACATACGTGATTTAAGATGGGTTAAGTTTTATTAAGATGGGCTAAGTTTTAAAGGAAAAAAAGCTGAGTAGAAAAGTTATGGCTGTCAGTTCAGAAATCACAATCCACATGCTACAGGTTTCGGATAAGGACTGCTGCTCTCTGTCTGGTAAAAAAGGTTTTGCTTAATCACTTCCCTAGAGCTATATTGATGTATATTGTTTGAAAATATGACCCATTGCTTTCAGACTTCACCACCTCAGCACTGCAAACCATGTGCAGTAGAAACTTGAATGAATAAAAATGAACCATCCCATTTTTATGTGGTCCCAATAATAGAAAATAAAAACTGATCTATGAACCAGGGTGGAAGCACTTGGCAGCACTGAAGTGTCAGCAGCAGCAAAGGCTTTACATTTGATCACCTTTTTGCAGGGTGCTATGCTCTGTATATACATTTACCAATACATATACATACATTTGCTCTAGGTATATGTTTTGCCAAGCATAGGGGAGACAATGGGTGCAAAAAGACAAATTTTTTATGTTATAATACATAGCATGTTCTCATACAACACATTGAAAATACAGATTAAAATGACATAGTTAAATCTGTCAGTAGAAGCTGAGATCTCAATCTCATAATTGTTAGGTCAATTACCCCACACACTGATGTTCTTTAGTCTTCTGGTGGTCATCCCAGTATCACACATGTATGTTAGTAATTTAAAGCACTCCGTGCTTTGTCTTGCCTTTTCCAACACAGAACATTATACGCAGTACTTGGATACCTGTTGGGATAGGGTATAACCATGGCCCAGCCATGGTCTCTGTGGGCATTCCCCTGCTGATATACACGAGAAAATTGATGATAAGTGCATTAATGCACCTTCTGCTGCTGATATTACTGATTGAACAACCTCTTTCTGTTGTTCATCGTCACCATTTTCCTGGGCATTTTGCTGCACTTCTTCCCCGTTCCTGTTTTGCATATCAGCTGAGTGATCTCTGATTGCCGATTAACTCTGTTGAGTCTCCTGAAACATAAGCAATTTTCTCAACTTTGAATGTCATATGTTCAGATTGCAAGTTATGATGATAATAGTACATTTAGTTCTAAAGTGTTTTGCACCCACTTTCATTGCTTATTCAAGTCCTACAAATAAGAAAATTTGAAATGCAACTCTTTTCTACTGCTGTTGATTGACTGAGCCCCCTGAGGCATAACTGTCCAAAGGGCTTAATGTGATGACAAATTGTCCAGTCTTAAGTTTTCAGGAGACATGCTATGAACATCAGCACTGCATTCATAATTAAGAAATGCAGACGTGATAACATTTACCAGCTGTGCAAAGAAACAACACAATTTATTGAAACAATGCAGGGTAATAAGGCATTAACTACCTCTTTAGTAAGTACCTCTCCTCTCCATTTCATTTCTCCCGTCTTAATGCAGATGCCAAGCTTTCACCTATCCATCAAGAAAACAGTAAGTTGCTCATGCTCTGGGTCCTTTTTAGGAACATAGTTAATGAAAGAACTTAGCTGGGCCCATTTCATGATCTTAGCTCCTTTTTTGCTTGGTGACTGACAAATCTCCTGCTTTCATCCAGCTAAGTGGAAAGTCTCACCAGCTGAGTGTGATCATTTCTTTGCTTCCTTGAAGGCTGCATCACCAAAGATAAGAATGCAAGCGCAATTGAAGGGCCACTGATGTTTATTCCTTTACAGAACATGTCAAGAAGAGTAAGACAGGTGCCACAGTCTCCATCATTACACCCCAAAGTAGTTGACTGTTGACCAGGTATAGAAGCATAATGTACATAATGTTAATAAGAAGTACTGTTATTAGGGTAGCTGATCGATCTATCTATCAATCTATCAATCTATCTATCTATCTATCTATCTATCTAATTTATCATATATATATATATATGAGACTATGACACTCTATAAATTAGATTAAACCAGGAGTTAATTGTGATGACTGAAAAAGCAGCCAACAGCTGAAAGTGAATATAAATTGTCAGCATGACCCAAATTTATACCAGCACTGGCTAAATGCAAATACACAAAGAAACAAAGAATCAGAATCACTGTACACAGATCTGTAACATTGCATTCCCTGTGGCAGCATTAATTACTTTGAACAATAGATTTTGCTGATGGTTATGTTTCTTTTTTACTTGATTATAAAAATCAATTCTAAAGTACAGTTCCATAAAGTACTTAGAGAATGCCATCCAGAGGGACCTGGACAAGCTCAGGAAGGGGGCCCGTGGAAATCTCTCGTGGCTTAACAAGACCAAGCATAAAGTGCTGCACCTGATCCCCAGTATCAGCGCAGGTTGGGGATGAACAGACTGAGAGTAGCTCTGCTGAGAAGGACTTGAGGATGAAGGTGGGTGGGAAGATGGACATGACCCAGCCATGGCACTCACAGCCCAGAGAGCCAAAGGTGTCCTGGGCTGCATCCAGAGCCCCGTGGGCAGCAGGGGAGGGAGGGGATTCTGCCCTTCTGCTTGGTGATACCCCACCTGGAACACTGCACCCAGCTCTGGGGTCCCAGCACAGGAGGGACAGAGACCTGTTGGAGCCAGTCCAGAGGAGGCCACAAAGATGATCAGAGGCATGGAACACCTTTCCTATGAGGAAAGGCTGAGAGAGTTGGGAGTGTCCAGCCTGAAAACGAGAAGGTAATGGGGTGATCTAATTGTAGTCTTCCAGTACTTGAAGGGAGCCTACAAGAAAGATGGAGAGAGACTATTTACAAGAACATATAGTAACAATACTTGACAGCAGGCACTGGCTCAGATTGCCCAGAGAAGTTGTTGATGCCCCACTCCTGGAAGTGGTCAAGGCCAGCTTGGATGAAGCTCTGAGCAACCTGGTCTGGTGGAAGGTATCCCTGCCCATGGCAGAGGGGTGTTCTTTAAGGTCCAACCAGGCAAATTGATGATTCTGTGCTAAGTTACACTATGTAGTGATTGCCCTATAAACTACGGTGCAAGTGAGTCACTTAAAACATTAGCCATCTTTGCCACTCCACAGCTGTATCATTTTATATCAGAGTGAAACAGGGCATCAAGAAAAACTTTTGATTTTAATACCAGAAACGTAAACTTCATGAAGATCTTTAGACTGCAAAACTTACTAGGTATCATTTTAAGGTGCATATCTTTCAGATTTCCCCTTGTTGGTAATGTCCTTTTGATTATGATACACTTCCACAAAATGTATTCTGGCTCACCTTTCCTACCAACCCCTCCCCCTGCATCCAACAATGAGAAAAAGGGATAGAATTTGAAATACAACATTTTTGAAAATTATATTTTATAATATATCTTATATCTAATAAAATGCCACTTATATAAGAAAGATCTTCCTTTACAGAAGATGCACATTCTGGGGATATCAAAGGCCACATAAATTTGACTTAACTTGTCTGGTTTTGGGTTTTCTTAAAATTTTATTTAATTTTTCATAAATTCCACTAGATTATAAATAAATCCTGCAGGATAGTATTTTTTCCTTTGGAAAAAAATAGTTTAAAAATAGTTTAAAAATTAATCATGCCATCTATTTTTAATTCAATATAAGTTCTCTGAAAGGATTTTTGAGAGCTAAATATTTGGAACCTTTTCTGGCCTTTAATAATATTTTTTAATCTTCACTAAGCATTCATTTTACACAAGAGTAAAGTAGAGTGTTCTGCTGTGCTAAAACAACTGATCTGGGAAAAAAATCGTAATTGTTGAAAATCCTTATGAATCAAGGAAAATACACTTACTGGGCCAAATGTTATTTACACTTACACATCTACCTGCAGAGAACTGCTTCACTGAAAACTGCTTGATTCCTTACACCATAGTGCAAGGAAGAGGCTTACTTTGGGCAGAGGTTCTGCATCCAGTTTAAAGTATTAAATAGTAACATTTGCAGCTCAGAATTTATATTAACAAAACAAGGGCATGGATTATCTGAGAACAAATTCCTTTTACTTTTATGAACTAATATCAATAAGTGCAGCACTGAAAGAATTGATTCCTCCCACAATTGACTGCAATTTCAGTCTGTGCCATGGCCTGTTTCACCTTTGTTGCACAATATAAACTGACCCCAGCTGCATTTCTTCATTGCTATTGGATTTGCTGTCTCCATTCTTTTTGTCAGGGTTTCTCATGAGTCCATTTGGTCTTGAAGAAAGATTTTTTCCTTTCTCCCTGTATTGTTTAGTGATGGAAGTGCTGTCTAAAAACTATTCTTTCTTGCCTACCTGTGTTTTTGTTAAAATTTTCCTCTTTCCTTTGTTCCCTTTCATCTCCAAGGCTCTGCCTGGCAGTTTCTAGTCTCCTACCTTTGTTGTGCTGGGCCTCCTGGTAGGTGGTGAGTACTCCTCCTTTGGGGGCTGGTAGAGTCAAATTTTAGAGGCCGAAAAATCGTGTTATGTGTCCTGCTGCCACTTCGCCATTCAAAAGGGCTGGAGAATGCTTCCGTGCTTTTCAAATGTGTATCAGCTGTGACCCAGATTTTCACCCGTGTCTAATCTGACAGTTTAACAATAAATCGTCTTATGAAAGTTATGCAGATAACAACAATTATGAAAAGCAAAAGGAAACTTCTCAAAGGACTATATCACAACTCAAACTCTTAAAAACTGTGTCCATTCATACCTGGGCGAGCATTTGAGTTTTTTATGTTTAACACAGGGTGAATTATTAAATTAGTATCTTGAAACTAATCCTAAAATAATGAATAATACTTGAGAGCTGACCGATCTTGCATTTTGCAAAGTTTTGGTACTTTCATTAAGAATTGCTAAAACTGAATATGAAATAACATTTGAAAGTAAATTTATTTGGAAATTGTCAGAACAGCGAATTTACATTGTAGTTAACAAAAGAGATTAAATTTTCCTTAATGACTGCACAGCAAAGGCATGTGTGTGACTTCTTCCAGTTCCTCTGGAGGAAAATGATCACTTTTTTTCTGCTTGTTCCTACTTCCCCTCTTTTTTGCCCTTTATCCTGTAATATGACAAAATTATTGTCATATTGCAGTGAAGATCTGAACATGGAATAGGTCGTCACACTGTCTAACAAATGTTATTTCAGTTTACACACTAACTTTATGCTCATGATCTTACACAGGATTTCTGAACTAGTTGTTTCATGTCCACCCCTCCTGACACTTGGATCCCAACAAGAATATTGCCTTTCCAAAAAGCCTAAACTCAGTTCAGGTTTGGTCTTTCTTCAAACACCATCTGCTATAGCAGTAATCTGTAGAAATTTAAATTTTCTCTTTTAATGTCAACTTCACAGTTACTGCTCCTACTAGTCAATATTCTTTACTTTTATATTAGCATAAATAATGAAATGCAACTCTTTATTTATCAGTTACACTGACATAGCGCAGAAAACCCTTGCATTCATTGGGCTACCTTAAGCAAGCAGAACACAGTCATTTCTTAAAAATGTTTAATCTAATTTTTTTCCTAGTGGAAACTGTGAAAGGGCTGCCTGAGATGTATAAAGTTGCAACAGATCACACTGGGAAAGGCTAGAATCTTCTGTCCTTTGTTTACCCTTTTTCCTGTACTGACTTAAGGACCAAAATACTTCGATTGCTTTGAATGTTGAACACCTACCAATTAAGTGTGCTGAAATTTATTTTTAAAAATCTAGTATGTTTTCACAATTTTTTACACCCTTGCTTTTCCATTCAGCATATTTAGCTGTGCATATTGCTCTGCAATGCAAGCCCTCATCCAAGCAAATGGAATTGCGAAACAGCCACTTTAATGAAAAAAAACCCAACCAACCAACTCACCAAAATCGGAAGAAAATTTATTTTTGTCTTTCTGGAATGGACTTTTGATGAACCACTAGTTAGTCTGGGTTGTTCAAGGGACCAGCCCAAATTACTAATGACCTCAGCTACTATATCTGTTGCAGATTTTAAGGCAAAATACTAGTCTTTTGCACATTGCTAATACATGTTTATATCTCATGTTGTTCAGTTACATTTGAGAATTTGTATTGTAATACATGTTTGTTAAAAGAAAGTGAAAGCATCATGTCAGTACTGGAGTATATTCACAGCAAAGTTTCACTGAACCCATTTCCTAATTTTTTGATGCAGCTGTCCATAACATAGCTTAGTAGCTTGATCAAGATGTGAAAAATAAATATAGGTAGGTAGATATAAATCCTACTCCATACCTTTCCACGGGCTTGTGTGAATCACAGCTTAAAGCTCCTGCTGAAGAACTGGCTACTGCCGGTGGATGCATCTATTTTTTTCTGACCAGGGAACAATGACACAGGCTTAAAAAATGCCACAGGAAATATTTTAGAATTCAGGTGGAATAGGGAGTACTTAGCTCCTCTGGAAAGTAGGCCTGTTATAAGTCAAATGTTGGGTAACTTAAAGTTACAGTACCAAACACAATGATTGCTTTTGAAAAGTTAACCTCTCTTGCCCCAATACATCAATAAATTATTACTATGTTTAGCAGCAATAAACTGTGGGTGCTTTGACACCTTGGTAAAATTAATGAGGAATGTTTTGATCATATGAATAGTATAATAGAAGATATGAAAATAATTATATATCAACATTTTAGCTCTTATGATTAGCTATTTTTTTTATTCCAATAGTCTATATCTTTTTTTCTCTGATGTCTTCCAGAATTAGCTTATTTAAATGGTATTTTTCTCTCAGCCCTTTATCTTTATTCTTAGATGGTTGGAGTTTATAACATCAATTTAGTCTCTCTCTCATGTTTTTCTCCTCTTACTTTAGTTGTAACAAATTTTCTTCAGGAACGAAGCTTCAATGTCTTTTAACGATGTGTCATTTACAGAAGAGTGCTCTGGTTGTAGCATATCCACTTCTGGTTTAATTAGGCTGCTGCTCTTCTGGGTTCCTTTCATCTTTCAAAATATATCCTGCCGTTCTCTATTTTCCCCTTGCACTTCTTCTATCTTGTTTCTAATTATCATGAGAGCTGAAGAGCTTGCTCACTTTTAATGTTCTTTGACTTCACAGAGCCCGAGTCCTAGCTTGCAGATAACAGGTGCTGGCAACAAACAAATCTGCTCAGCAAACTCAGATATTTGTTTTTCCACAGCAAGAAAAAAAAAGAGAAAAGAAACATGCATCAGAAAATATGGAGAGGTTCTTTACAATACAAGAGAGAGAGAGATTGAACTAACGAAATTATTTATTTAGTAGTCCACTTGTATCTACACTAACATAAACTTTATCTTGTTTCTTTAACCCTGGAGAGTAGCCATATGATATAACATTAATGAGTTTCTCCATGTTTTTGAATGTGCTTTGAACACAGCTAATCTCCCAAGTGTCTGTTGATCATGTTCTTCGTTTTCTGAAGAATATCCAGAGTCACACTTTACCCTCTCTTTCATGGTTAAGATGAAGCATCTGCTGCCTGCTTTCTTCATTATCATCATAAAGAGTGAGAGTTTAAAAGCTAGAAGGATGGTGAAAGAGTGTAGCATGCACTTGAGAGGTAAGTGTCCCGGAAAACTGGCAACCTATGTATGTGGACTCCTTACTGGGCTGTCTTTTCTTCTCTTCCTCTGCCTTTTTCTCTCTTTCACAGAACTAGGATTGGCAGTGATCTTGTACAACTGATTAGTGCATGACAAATAGACTGTTCATTATTTGTTTCTTGAAACCATCATAATTTTTTTTTCCCCCACAAATTGTGTTCTAACTTTGCAGAGTTATTCATGGCACATAAAAATTGACCTTTATGTTCTGAGTCTTCCAAATTTCAGTTTTCTGTGATCCAGGTGAAAAATTGGAGCATGCACATTTCAAAGATTGTTGTCACTGCTGAAAGTATTGATGGTTTCATTTCACAAATGAGAGGGGACTGACTAAAGAAAGATTAATAACCTTTGAATAGTGGAAAACATAAATCTATTTGTTTCATAACAGTATTATCAATGGCTCATATTCATTTGTTGGCAATTTACTAGATTAAGATTTGACAATCAGAGAACCACATTTCTTATTGTAAAATTATTGACAAATAATCAGAGATTAAATTCCATTTCTTTTTAAAAAGCTTTATTATTAAGAAAACTTTTAATTACTGAATTAAAATTGGCAAATCTGGACAGCTGTGTGATCCTTGGTCAGTGAATCCAAACTGTCCAGTTAAAGTCAGGGTTTCACTGCATTTTTGCACAAAGATGCAGTAGGCAATCATTTAGAAATAAACAATCACTAGAGGGAAAAAATGACAGGTAGAAGCTGTCAGTGCTTCACACAAAGGGAACTGGAGCAGAGATGCAGTGATTTACCTGGAATTCCTCAGAGGTTTGCACGAAAATGCAGCAGCATCTTGCACCTCATTGTGCTCCTTCCCATAGGACCATCTTTGCAGAGTTATTCATGGTACACACAAAAAAAAATGACCACAAAAAGATGTGGAAGATACAGGTTTTCCAGGCTTTATGGAAAGGAATTATATCCCAACACTTTTTCCAGTTTTTATTTTCTATAATTCTGGAATGAAGTCTACATGGAATTTCTATATTTCCCATCAACACTTAAAATTATATTTAAGCAACATATCTGGCCATATTTTTTTTTCTCCTTTTATGTTCAATTATAGAAAACAAGCACTTAAAACACTTTATGAAAAATTTCCTTCTTCTTTGATAATCCTTTCAGAGATGCAACATCAGCAATTTTATTCTAATGCACTGTGTTCCCAACTACAAATTGCAACCTGAATTAAAGCTGTTGCCGTTCCCAAGTGTTAATTTTAAGAAAACAATGGTATCATTATTTTTTTACATACAAGGTAGGTATAAACAAATCCCTTCTTGAGGTTCCTATCTGAATTATTGGCAGTAGAGTTTCCCATAAATTTTAAAAACCACTCTGTAAGACATGGTTTAATGCAATTTAATCTCTGCAGTCCTGTAAGTCTTCACTAGAACTGAATATATATTCTTTCTTTTTTAAGAAAAACTCCAAACAACTCCTGTATCATTGATTAAGTGAAAATTAGTAATTGCAGTCAAGGTTGTTAAGTCCTAATGAGTAGATTGGAATTGAGTAGAAATGTATTTTCTAATACTGCTTAAATATGTTATATTTATACCAATCCAGTTGCAAGATGCAATTGACAACAATGTATTCTGGTAAACTGTATTCGGCCAAGAGCATGAGTGACTTAAAATAAACAGATGCAATAAATTAACATAACCTGAGCAAATAAGAATAAATTTTTATTCCAATTGTGATATATATGTCAGCAAGCCATTTCAAGCATTTTCCTTTCAAAGCGCTGGATGAGAGGATGATGGCAGATAGCTCTGTATGAGATGTCCAGCTTTCATTATTATGTTTGATGTCAGCCCCTCAGTGTCACATGAACTTTCACATCAACAGAATATTAATAACCAACTTTATCCCTGCTCATGGCAGGCAATGGAATTAGGTGATCTTTAAGGCCTCTTGCAAACCAAAACATTTTATGAGTGTATGATTCTAACTTCATCTGTGAATTTTTATCTGAATGAACACTTTTAATTTCGCTACTTGTGATTCAGGAACTCTGTCTCACATCAATAACTTCATGATGAAGTCAAAGGTTAAAGGACTTCAAGAACTGTCCTTGATACTGCCCAGTTCCACGCAAATGCCTGAGATATCCAAATGTTTGACATATACACCTCTCAAAAATATGGTCATTCCATGTATGCAGGCAATGTGTACAGACGTAGTAAATCCAAGATGATACCTGCAGTTCATATGACTGTTTCACATGACAGAAAGACATATAGGGACTCTTAAATAACTATGCTGGCCTCCCTGTTTTTATTATATTCAAGGAAAAAAAACCTAAAAAGAAATGTCACCATTTTGGCAATCAATGTTCAATATTAGAATCATAGAGCCATAAAATCATAGAATGATTTGGGTTGAAAGGCACCTTAAATATCATCTAGTTCCAACCCCTCTGCCATAGGCAGGGAACCTTCCACTACACCAGGTGGCTCAAAGTACCACCTAGCTTGGCCTTGAACACTTCCAGGGATGAGGCATCCACAACTTCTCTTGGGAAACTCTTGCAGTGTCTCACCACCTCTACAGTAAAGAATTTCTTCCTAATATCTAACATAAACCTACTCTCTTCCAGTCCAAAGCCATTCCCCTGTTTCCTGTCACTACCTGCTCTGGTGAAAAGTCCTTCTTCAGATTTTCTGTTGGCATCTTCTAGATCTACCTGAAGATTTCTATTCTTCAGACTGAGCACCCAAACTCTCTCAGCCTATTTCCATAGGAGAAGTGCTCCAATCCTCTGATCATCTTCATGGCCCTCCTCTGGACCCATTCTAAAAGGTGTGTCCTGCTTATATTGAGGATCCCAGGGCTGCAGTGTTCCAGGTGGGGTCACAGCAGAGTGGAGTACAGGAGCAGAATCCTCTTCCTCACCCTGCTGGCCACACTGCTTTGGATGCAGCCCAGGATAAAATTGGTTTTCTGGGCTGCAAGTGGATATTACCATCCATCAACCGCCCCAAGTCCTTCTCAGAGTTGCTCTAGGTCCATTTTCTGCCCAGCCTGTGCTTGTGCTTGGGATTGCCCCAATCCAGGTACAAGACCTTTCACTTTGTGTTGTTGAACTTCATGAGGTTTGCACGGGCCCAACTCTCAAGCCTATCCAGGTCCCTCTGGATGGCATCCCTTCCAGCAGCTGGTTCTTTATTCTCCTAGACCCCACCTTTTCCCTCTGTTACTTGGCTGCTGTGGATGAAGCACTTGTTGGTGAACGCAGGCAAAAAAGTCAAGTAGCATAGACTTCTCCATGCCCTGGGAAAGCAGGTCTTCTGTGTCCTTCTGGAGAATGCCCGCACTTTCCCTTGCCTTCCTCTTATCACTGACCTACCTAGAGAAGCTTTCTTTGTTGCCCTTGACACCCCTGGCCAGATTTAATTCTATCAACGTCTTAACTTTCCTAACCTGATCCTTGGTTGCTTGGACAATTTCTCTGTATTTCTCATAAGCTATTTTTCCCTGCTTTCTTTCCCTACAGCCTTCCTTTTTAGTTTTGATTGTTCATCCACACAGGTCTCCTGTATTTTTTCGCCTGACTTGCTCTTTGAAGGCATGCATTTCTCCTGAGCTTGGAAGAAGTGATCCTTGAATACCAACCAGTGCTTTTGGGCCCCTCTTCCCGCCAGGGCTTCATCCCATGGTACACTACCAAGCAGATCCCTGAAGCGGCCAAAGGCTGCTCCCCTGAAGTTCTGGACAGTGAGCTTGCTGTGTACTCTCTTCACTGCTCTGAGGATTTGGCTTCCTCCACTATTTCATTGTCATTGGCTGGCTAGGCTGCCCTAAACTTCACAATCCCCACCAGTCCCTCCTTTTTGGTGTGGACAATATCTAGCAGAGCACTTCTAGACTCCTCATTGGAGGTTATCATCAATGAATTCCAGGAACATGCTGGATTGTTTATGCCTTGCTCTGTTATCCCTCCAGCAGGTAGGGGTTGAGGTTCAACCTCCCTCCAGGCAGGGAGGTTGAAGAGCCCCATGAACATCAGGGCTTATGAACAAGAGGCTGCTCATATCTGTCTGTAGACAGTCTCATCTGCTTGGTCTTCCTGGTCAGGTGGCCCATAGCAGACCCCCACTGTAATGTCCCCTGTCCCTGTCCTCCCTTTAATCCTGACCCTTCACCTGTCAGCTCCTCATCCACCCCCAGGCAGAGCTCCATGCTCTCCAGCTGGTCACTGACAAAGAAGGCAACACCATCTCCTCATCTCCCCTGCCTGTCCTTCCTAAAGGGCCTGTATCCTTCCATTCCAGCACTCCAGCCACAGGAACCATCCCACCACATCTCCACTATGCCAGGAAGATCACAGCCCTGCAGGCACACGCACGTCTCTAACTCCTCTTGTTCAAGCCTAAGTTTAAAAACCATGTTTTTCTTCTTTTGTAGTGAGGAGAAAGTATATTATTTTCATAAATCTTAGATGTTTCAATAAATTTTATTTCTTTCATGATATGTACAAATATAAAGACGATTATGAAAAAAATAGAAAATTATTTACATGATATATCTTTTTCTAAAATCTGTAGATATTTTACTGGTATGGAGAATCTAGGACTGAAAAAAACCCCCTACCCATAAGGTCTTCCAGTATATTGCAGTGCTTAAAGGTATTTTCTAAGTGTCTGATTTTCCATGAATTTAGATTTGTTTAGAAAATGGTAAAATTTCTGCATTATATCCTCATACGCCTGCTAACACAGTTTACCTTGCAAGGTTCAGCATAGTGTTTTGTCAGTTTTTTCCATTTTAGCAAAACGTCAAATCAAGTATCATCAGAATAGCAGATGGAAAGGACCTAACAGGATGCCGAGTGACCTGCAAAATATTTTGAATGGGAAATATTTTTGTACAGAGACAAGAAAAACAAGTATCATACAATCACTTCTTCAACCATTTCGGTGTCAGTAGAAAACTGATAATTTTTGGTGGAAAAGGAAATGTTCCATTATATCAATGTATTTCAGCTAAGCTCATTAGGACAGGTAGTGATGACTCTGCAATCTGTCCTTTTCACAGACTCATTGAAGAACGTTTGGAAAATTTCAGAAATTTACACAAATTGTATTGCAGTTTATCACTCTCTATATAAAAAGTTAAATCCTGTGGGAGTTACGAAAGATAAAAAAAAGAAACATTTTACTAATCTAATATGATGAACTTGTATATTGCATTTACACAACAATATAGATATCTGTCAAAGTAGTAGTAAATGCTTTGAAAAAGAAGAAAAACATATTAAAAATTTAGTCAGAAAACTGATGAAGAAGGGGCACAAATTTAATGAATTATTTTCTGGCATTTTTTAATAAACCACTTCACATTGATTTGATCTTATTTAAATCTTATTTCCTGCATAATTTCAATCATTCTTCTACTCAAGTCAGTGTTCATATGCCTAAATAATAGTGCATGTAAAATGATAGCAAATTTACTTTAAGGATTAGAGTCCTTCTAACAAGGCCATCCAAAACACATGGCGAGTCCTACTTCCCTAATTTGTATTTTTTTGCCATGCTATTGAGACAATTGCCAGTGTTTGAATCAAAAGCCAGTTTCCTGTTAGTCAGTATTTACTTCTAGAATTTGAATCCTCATGCAGAAAATGAAATTGAACCTGCTGCTACCTGAGGTGAGCAATTAAACCTCTGACTCATGCTAGGTACTGCAATGGCCATGGCTGAAGTAAATTTTTACACTATAAAATACACTATAAACTCTACATTCTCAGCACAGCTCTCAGATGAAGGCCTGTGAGAGCACAAAGGATTGTTCATCTTGGGACTTGAGGTATTTAATTCTGCTAATCACAGAGGCATTTAATTCCAGCAAGGCTGAAACCTGAAAGAGTAGAAGTGCTGAAATTGTAGTTCCATGCTCAAAATTCTGTCACCTCCAGAGTTTATTTGCTTCTAGGATTAGGTGGCAACTCAGAGATTTTATGTCATCTAATTAGAGTGCTGTTTAGTTTTTTTAAGGATGATTTAGTTACTAGGGGCTAATGAAAGGAGAAAGTATGCAGGGAGAATAAATGATGGATTACAAGCTTTGTAAAATAAAAGCTTAAACACATTTCTAAGCATCACAATGTGACTATCCCTAAGGAAGAAGTGATTACATAAAGTGTGTACATCAAAGGACTGTGTAGATGCTTGAATGCAGTTCCCTTCTCTCAAAAATGCCACTGGGATGTGAACCACTGTTTTCTTCCCACTCTTTCTCCAATTTGTCTGTCACTTCCTTCTACTTTCACATCTATCTTTATCCATCCTTTTTTTCTGTCCAGCCTGTTGTTTATGTTTCATTTAAATTCTGTGACTGGAAAATGAAGGCCAGGCGTGTTGCTTATGGGAGTGTGGTGCTCTGAAAATAGCATTACTACTCTTTCAGTTAGAACCACGGCAGTCCTGGCCTTATGCACAGACAGACCACACCTGATAAGTGAATTGTTTACAACCCATAAATTTGTTTGGAATCAATAGAAGAAGCTAAATAGCTCATCTTGAGTTAAGAAAGGGTTTTATTTCTTTTTTTCTAAATCTTTGCAAAGAGAAAAATGACGGGCAGGCTTACAGCACTGGTGCTTCAATCCACTGATTTCTCTTTAGAGTTTGTGAAATGAAAACTAGTGTAAGTGCAGAAAAGCACAAAGTGAAATAGGTTATTTAAAGCATAGCTGCATGCATTAGAAAGTTTCACTGATTTTTGACTTCTGGGAAATTTGGAAGAGTAAGTTCAAGGACACAAAAATAATAAAATTCTCACCAAACAGTTAATGCACAGCATCAAATATCAAAGTTCCGATGTAGCAGAAAAAGCAATGTAAAAATCACACAAAAAACATATCTGTCAGAACTTTTGTACCGGGCATAGTCATTTAATCTCAGAGCTTACAACTAGGAGCATTTTAGGATCCATCTCTTGAATAGTAAGAGATCATCTTCCAAATGGTTTTGATAGGGAGCAGTAAATACCCTATCTATTGCACTATTTGAATAGTGCAATGGAATATTTAAATACCCTATCTATTGCACTATAATTGAACTATTGCAACAACCCACCAGGGACTAAATTGTTCCTAGACAAAAATTCAGACCTTCTTCTACTGTTTTGGCAGTTATCCCTGTGCCTTTTTGGGAGAACAGATCAGAGCACCTTTGCTCGTCCAGTGAAAGAGAGAAACTGAGCTTTCTCTGCACTTGATGACTGTAGGCAAGGTTGAGCAACCACCAGAGACTTGGTGAAAGAGTAAAGTACAAGGTTTAGTCCTTATTGAGTATTGAGTAGAAGTTATCATACAGGGTGGTAATTTCTTGCACTAGATATGAGCCTGACACCGACAAGTAAAGGCTATTTTTATACTACTGAGTTGGAAACACCTCATTTTGCAGCAGAGTGCAAGTCACCCACTGCCTTCTCTTCCCTATGAATGAACTAAACTGTTCCCTTGAATGAGAAGTTACCAACTATGTTTTATCCTACCAAACCCTACACATCAAGTGACCATAAACACAGGCGAGTGCAGCCTGCAAAGCCCATCCCAGCGGTGTGCATTTCAGCTGCATTGCAGCAGAAGACAAGACAGCAGTAGCAGCAAGAGGTGGCTGCAGTTCTGCGCTATGGGTAAAAGGTAGTCCTGTCTCAGCAGCTGTGTGTGGCATGTGAACATCTAGTCAAAGAACTCCCTGGTCATTGCAGGGATTTGGACTAGATAGCCATTTAAAGGTCTGTTCCAAATCAAATTTTTCTACAATTCTGTGATGCTGTAACAAGTTCCTCAGCTGCAAGATGTGCACGGCACGTTCAGACTAGGGGCTGATGTGAAATAGAAGGGTCTTGTGCTGTGGTTTGGTGTGGCAAAATGCGAAGTGATATAAACACTGTGACTATTCAGAGACTATACTCCCAGCATATACTGAAATGAGAAGGCTGATCCACACATCTAAATCGGGTTCTACTTATCTGTAACGTTTGCTTATTAGTTCCGCTAAAGTGCGTGCTTCTTAGCTCTGTAAGCGCAATATTGTTAAATTACAAACAACATAATTTTATGGTAATTGTGATTCCATTCCAATGTAATTATTAAAGAACAATGATTTTGAGGAGTTTCTCTAGCAAACAAAACTCCCTCTGGCTTTATGACTTATGATAAATCAATAACATTCACTTGACAAAACATAAAAAACCTGCAAATAGTTGATTGTACAACTAGAATGGAATGGGAATCAGAAATTCAATCAAGTTTATTAGCGCAGAAGAAAAAGTCAAGAAATCCTTTGCAATCAAAAAGAACAATTAAATCCAGCAGCCAAGTGATTTAGTTGGACAATCTTAATCTCAATATGTTAGTGTTAATTTTGGTTTCTGACTCTATTGTCCTACCTGAGATCCCTCAAACAGTCAAGAATGCAACTGTGATGAAATAAATTAAAAATACCCCAGCTACACAGAGGCCACTCTTGACATAAATGGTTAATAATGAAAATATGGATCAACAAAGGAAACACACTGATGTAGTATGTCTGAAAGCTTATTGATTCTCCAGTACATTAGTTCTTTTCACCAAAGAATTATTGTCAAAAGAATGAGTCACAGGACAAAATATAAGATGCGTTTTTCACTCTTCTCATTTACAAGATTTTTTAAAAGTGATTAATGTATGTTTGATTTATTGTATTTTAATTTAACACACTTAAGTCCAACGCATGGGATCTGTCCTAGAGAATATTATATATCAACAGATCATAGTGGTATTTGCTAAAGAAAATTCAGCAGAATATTTATGTACACATATAACTACATCGATAAATACATATGCATAAAAGACAGGAAGACAATAAAAACATGTAATTGTAAATAACAATTTAGCTAATACAGGCAAGGAAGGTTCTTTTGGAAAGTAGACAATGAAAGACTTGTCTAGGAAAGGAAGCAGCAGATATGACTACAGATTTTCACTAAAAGAAAAACACAGCAGCTGTTTATGTCTGCTGAGTTTATATGTTTTTCAATTTAGTTGTTGTTCTTCCTTATTAAACCCACTTAAAATAAGTCTGATTGTGTGAAGCCATTGTGAACTGCCCTTTCCAAAGATTTAAGGAAAACTGCTAGGCTTCACACCTTACTTTGTTGCCATTTTATCATGGAAAAAATCCCATGTTGAACTGGGATTAGGAATTCTATTTAATAGAAATAATGTGAGTGAAGAAAAAAAAAGTTATCCTAGTACAAGTGTAAATGCAAAAAATGTGATATGTCAATAATGACCCTGAGTACTCAAGAGTTCTCCTCAAAACCTACTTTATTCCAGAGATCCATCATGGTCATCAGCATTGACTGAAGATACTTCTTCCTCTATTGATTTCTGTGATAATAGCTCTCCAATAAGCCTCAGAAAGCTGAAATGGGAAGACCCCCTAATATGTCTGTCATACATTGAATTGTCTGGATGTTTGCTGAAGAATCACAGGGCTCTGGTTTTTAAATTCTACATACAACTTGTTTCATTTAAGGGAAAAGGAAAAAAAAGTAATAACATTAAAACCAGGAAACACCACTGAAAAATTATAAAAATGTTTTGTTTTATCACTTTTGTGATACAGAATCAGAAAAGACTTTACCTTTCCTTCTCCATTTCCATTGGACATGCAATTGACAAATAGGCTGCTATATTACACCTAGGGCTTCTCACGCTGGGGAGATTGCTTCCCTGATAGACCATGCAGCTCACGGACATTTCTAGATTTTTTTTTTGAATACCAAAGCTGTCACTGAAATTTGTTCCTTTCTCTGTGTTATTCCAACATTTTAACTGAGCAGAGTGGTGGTACAAAGGCTGTGTTTTCACTCTGGGATCTGCTGATCCTATGGCTCTCCATGTCTGAAAGGTGGAAGTCTTGCTCACCTGCAGCCTCCATACACTGCTCCTTGGCTGTGGTCCCAGGCGCCCCATTGAACGGTGTCTGTCTGCGAGATGACTGGACTCAGCTTCTTTTCAGGGTAACTGGTGAGAACCCAGGGGAAGGAGTTGGACTTGTTACTGTAGAGAGATGATGTTAAAGCTGCTGTGACACCCTAAAGAGTCCCCTGAGATGGAAAAAGAAAATATCTCCCTGGGTTAGGTGCAACCTTCTGTGCTAGACTGACCCATTTACAAAGAGAAGTCAGAGGTTTTCCCCACTTCTGTGACCAAGGTCAAGATTTCATGAAAGAGTCAATAGAGACTCCTGAGAGAAAGTTGTTTATGTGGCTTTTTCAGACCTGATGCACAACATTCTCAGGTGCTGGCATTTCCTAAGACTCCTCCTGTAAGCCTTTCCTTCTCTTTTGTTTTCCTTGTCAGAAAAGACCTCCTCAGCCTTTTAACCTGTTGAACTTTGCAGTCCTCAACCAGCTAGCTGTTCTGCTGTAAGGATACATGAAAAGAAGAGTTATTCACTCACTGTCTCCCACAGTCTGCCTTATGGCACAGCCTCAAGGTTTTGTACAAGTAAAAGTGTTGTTTTATAAAGTCTGTATAGAAATACTAAAATATAAGGTAACGGTGTACATTGATTGACTTGGCCTGCAGAAATAATGTAAAGGAGTTAGAATTTTTCCATAAATTTTTTGAAAATATTTTTTGTTGTTGCAAATCAGAATAGCAGTGCTTCATGCTGGTATGAGTATATATTGGTATATTGCCTTTCTATCTGCCTAATAGATTTAAAGCTGTCCTGTCAAATAATCATGTCAGTTTAGGGTTTAATACTGAGTTGGTAATGGCTATAGTATGCTATGGAAATTGGAATTAAATTATGGAAATTGGAAAAAAAAGGGTTTTTTTCTGCTATTCCACAAAATTGTTTATACTACTTGTATCCTATTTCTTACTCGGCACATAGGCAATCAATATAGACTAGTACACTTTAAATATTTGATAATAAATATTGTGCAATTAATCAGAAATAACAAAATATGAGAGAAAAAGAATAAGACTATATAAAGTATTTTTCAGCCACAATATCCCATGAGGTGCAGTTGTGCAATTATCTAAATGACTTTCAAAATTATGTACTAGTGTAGAAAAATGTTAATGTTTGTCACATCTTCCACACCGCATGTGCCTTGTTGAAAACCTTGACAATTTTTTCTCATGGCAGTTGAATTGAAGAAATTGAATAAGAAAAGTCTGGGTGGGTGATTTGTACTCCATGTCAGTATTACTGTATCATTTGCAAATATTTTCAGCAACAGCTAATGCTAAAGGCTTTGGTACCCACATTCTAGGGAGAATGTGGTGTACCATTCCAGTGTTTCTGTCAGTGAAAGCGACCCTGCTCAATTATTATGAAAGGGGAAATTTGTTCAGAAAAAAGGACAAAATAGGAACATTGCAATTTCAGTTGTAAAAATTTAAAAAATATGGTTTAATCAAAACCATCAATAGCCAGTATTGTGCTATTAATCTGTGGTGTTTGTTTGTTTTTCTAACCTTTATATTACAAATTTCAGTACATTGGACTTGATATCAAGTCAGAATTTAATTGAAATATAAAATTGGAATAGTCTCATAGAATATCTTTATGGCTGATAAATTTTCTTTTAAGTGTGAATTTTAAACAATTACAACTTAAACAGATGAAAATCAGCACTGAAATTGCTGCAGTCAAGAGCAATCAAAATGGACCCAATACAACCCCTATAAACTTGAAACTAGAGACAATTAATCAAGCAAAATGTGCGGCTATCTACCTCCATAGTGTGCAAAGCACTATAGGCTTGGTACTCTTCCCTGAAACAGCACAATCTTCTCGACTGTCTTTACAACAATGTGCTTGCATTTCATCCATAATCCACACATCTCACTGCAAGGACTGTGATTTGATTTCGCGCAGTCCAGGTCTCTCCAGTATCAGAGTCTTTGCTGTTAGGACCAATGGTTAATTACAGGCAGGTATTTTGGTTCACCCTTTAATGGCAGCTCATTTCTGTCGTAACTGTGACTGCAGAATTGAAAAGAAGGTGAAAAAATCCAGATTTTAGTAGCTTCAGCCTCTAGAGGACTTCTAGACTGCTTTTTGTGGTCTTTTTGGTAGCAGTTATTGACTGTTTCTTGGATTTTATGATAACTAGAAAGAAATAAATTTCCTGCAACTAATGCATCTCAAATTGTACCAGTTTACCTGTTATCAGTCCTGAATTAAAGTGAATGAGCTTAATAAGTTAGTGGTAACTTACAGTCTTCATATAGTTTTTTTGTCTCATGTTTGGATGAGCAGTGATACAGCTTTCTTGTGGCTCTTCACAATTTTTTGGTACATTTTATGAGGGACTAAATGCAACTCTCTTAATGGGAACTATGACTCTTAATCCTAATGGCTTTTAATTGATAGCTGGTTTCTACGTAGGAGATAACACCTCATGGGCCACTGTAGTTTTGCTGATATTTTGATGGTCTACCCAGCAGTACAGGATTTCTGTGCTACCTAACATAGCAAAAATGTTATTTCTTAGCTGAAGAACCTGAGAAAGTGTGGGCAGTGTATAATGAACTGTGTCTGAGGAATGATGAAAATGAACACTTGAAATTAAACAGATCTTTATTAGAGGAAGTCTGGCTCAAATACTCAGATGTGTGCTATGAATGTAAACCATCTCTCTTCTTAAATATCGCTGTCAGAAAAGTATATGTAAATGTAGTGGTTTTAGTTCACCTCTGTATCTTTTGTGAGATAGGAGATTTGGAGGAATGCAAAACAGGCTCAAACTTATCAAGAAAATGAAAAGTTTATTAACAGAATTAAAAGAGAAAAGAAAATAATGAGAAAAATCAAAGCAAAATCCCTCTTTTCACTCACACCCCCCTCCTCCTTTCTTCTTCCCTAAATCAGCACAAAGGATAACATCACATAATTCTCAAGTCAGTATTCACAATTTTAAGAATCTGTCCACTAGTTAAGGAGAAAAGATTCCTTTACAATCCGTGGTTTTCCAAAACCGTATCAGCCTCAGTACAACAGCCCCCGCCTGGGAAATAAAGCTGCTACCGGGAAAACACCTCTCCCATGGATATGGGA
>VZTH01017536.1:74873-90530 GCA_013397815.1 Aleadryas rufinucha | reverse complement strand
TTTTTTTTTTTTTTTTAATGCTGCTGCATTTGGAAGTTCTAGTGAATCTCAAGTCCTTGTAATGTTCAAAGTAAAATACTCTGGATTGCCAGGCCCCATACAGCAGCTCTCTGCCTGTACAAATATTTCCAAGATCTTTCTTGCCTCCTGTGCCAGTCAAATGAGAAACTACTTATTGCTCATCAAACAAATCTGTCTTGTTGAGTGATCTTTCTTTTAATGCCCTTGTTTCTCCCAGGAGAACCCCAGAATATTCTCTGAGATGCTTTCAGTTAGATTAGCAAGTTCTTAGTCTTGGGATAAAAAAGTTAAGAAGGAAGGAAGATGACCACCATCTATGTATATTAGAATATAATTGATAAGACATTTGGGCTTGGCTCTGTTCCTGGTAAAGTCAATGACAAAACCACAGTGGGATTCTCTCTAGCAGAAAATAATTTAATTTAGCAGTTAATAATTTGAAAATACTAACCCTCAAATATTACTGTTTTGAGATTTGGGAACCTCCTCAAAAATCTGTAGTGGCAGAACAAATTTCTTTAGAAATATCTTGCATGCAAATGTGATTTTGTTTTTTATATACATCTTAATAGGTCTTCGAGATGTAATTTTGGGGTTCCTTCTGCAGTTCAGTAGTCTAAACTGGATCCTATGATAAATTTTTTACTTTATTGAAAATACCTGAGAATAGTTTTTTTGAAGGTGGTGAGCTGTGGTGGACAGAGTAATGAAAATTATTTATGTTTGTATGAATTAGTAGTTATTCAAAGAGAATAAGCATGGATTTGGTTTCTGAGAGGCCTGAACATACACAGAGTAGCTTTAAGCCTTAATGTTCTTGACAGAAAAAAAATGCAAACCCTAACACCCCCTTCCCTGGCACCCCCCAAAACAAACAAACAAAAAGAACAGTTTAGTGTTTTCTTTCATAAAGAGAACAAACTTTCACAGCTCAGAATAGCAGGTGGGACTAAAGAACCCTTTTCATGTCAAAAATTAAGATAATGACAAATCATTAAAATACACTATGAGGCACCACAAACCCTTGCCTGTAAATGAGGCTGAAATGAACCTTCTGTGTCTAATTCTGAAGCCAGTCAAACTGATGGATACCCAAAAGACTGGCAAATTCCAGATCCATTTATCCTTTTTGCCCTTTGTATAACTCCCTATAATCAATCAGTTTCAGGATGAAATAAACAGCATACAAGAAAAAACAGGTGCTGTGCAGTGTTTAGAAGTGCATCTGTAGGAAATAATCACGGTGTAGCATGTTCTTTTGATGGTGATGTTTCCATACATATTCCCAAGCGACGCCAAGGAGAGAGAGGAGAGTCTGGGGAAGTTCATAATAGAGGCACTGAAATAAGTGGTATCTAAATCTTAAGAGAAGCCAAATTCTTGTAAGGATTTTGGCAAATAGCCTTTTATGGTCTCATCTCTCATTATTTTCCCTCCTTTCCATGTGCTTTCCATAAACTTTACAGTTATTCTGAGATTAAGTTATGAAGACACACATAAAGATACAGCTCTCTGCTGATAAGTGCAGCAGAGATGCTAGACTGCAAGAGTGAATTGGGGGAGTTGAGAAAACTTGCCATATCTCACTCCAAATATATGCAGGGTGGCCATTGGTATGAATGTTTGTGCACCACAACCTGCTGGGAAAAGACCTGAGTAAACAAGGAAACAGAGACTTTAATGCATTTGAATTGGCCCTCTAACTGGGGAAGTCAAAGACCAAGAGTTTGGATTGCACATGGGTACATAAAACCATACTATTATTCAGACAATGTGTTTAAAAATGAGGATGCAAAAATGCTATTTTAACCTTAACAGCTATTACTACTTAAGCATCTCTAAAGTGAGCTAAAATGTGGATTTACCTGTTTCAGTATATACATTGTAGGTTTTTGTTAGTACACTGTTAAAAAAAAGACCAACAAGCTCTAAAATATTTTAGTTCATATGTGGGAAAACACTGGTCAGACATTTTAAAAAGAGAGAATGTATCTAAAAGGTGCAGCCATGTAGATCACACATTTAAACTATCAAAAGAAAATTCAATTATTGTTTGGAGGATTACCTAACACTGGTTTAGTGAGTGTATGTATTCAAAGCGCCTGGTAGGACAGTCAAGATCTGAAAGGATCTGCAATTTTCTGTCACATAAAATGACAAAGACCATTTTTCCATATGTTCTAAAATACATTGTAAGGAGGCATAGAAGCCTCTGAGTTAGGGAATGCAAACTCTCATAGTCAATACCTTCTTTATATTTGCATTTTCCTAATTTCATGTGAATAAATGTCTGCACAGAATTTTGGGCAATGATGAATGCAGATATTTATTTTATATAATAATTCTTTCTTTGTAAGTTGGCCTTTTCACTTCCAAAATTACACTCTAGACCACACTCTCAACCTGAGAAAATAAATAGAACCCTCTTTACTCGAAATAAGCGTGAGATATTCAGCCCAAGTCTTCCCCTGACAAGCGAACATTTTATCTGTTTGCTCTTCTGGACTCTCAAGGTCTTATGTCTACCATGGTTGAGATCCATCTAGATATTTATTCATTCATGAAAAAGCACCTTTTGTCTATTAGAAATTACTAACATTGGAACAGGACAGTTATGTTCTTGATTTTCTATTTGCCCTTTCCTTTTGGGAGCAACACATTATCCCTCCAGCTGCCTTGCCCTTACTGTACACACCATCTAACAAACAATGCCTGCTTTTTAGGCAGTGGGTGGTGGGGTGTAATCAGAGCTGCAAACCAAGTTTTTTCCATTAAAATGGGATATTAAAACTTCATATTAAAGCCTAAGAAAAGGTCTCATCACTTCTGCTTTTGCATATTAGTGTAGTCAAGTGCAGAATATAACCCTAAGCAATTAAATAACAAAAGGCAAAGTTCTCTGATGGTTGCAGAGAGAAAGTTTTTATTATACAGCACAGTGATAGCTTTCTTCCCTCTGCTTCTGACTTTCTGTTGACATTGGTGTTGCTTATCTTTTCCAACCTCCCACACATATTGATTACCCCTCAAGCTGATGCCCTCTGTTCTCCCTTGACTTGCTGCTTTATCTCGCTCTGTAACACTTGTACATTTTTAGTTACTCTTATTCGTACACACAGGCCAAATTTATCTTTGGTTTTCTGCCAGTGAGTTACATCAAGTATAAATTTGACCCTCTCAGTCTTTCTTACTACTTCTGAAATCAGGTTTCCAAACAGATGAAGACTGGGTACCCATGATGAAGTATTTATAGTGTAAGACTTGACCCTGCACACAGAAAAATAAGACCTCGAATCAAAACTAGAGCTTCTTCATAGGCACAATCATATGATTTTAAGACTGTGACAGACTTTCTGTCCTTCACTTGTTGCCAGGGGTTTCTGCAGCTACATGATGAGCACATAGGTTTTGGTGTGTATTCTCTGCTGCATTCTGTGTGTACCTCCAAGGCTGATTCGAAGTCTTCTTTATGATCCTGTTATCTTCAGCTGTTGGCATGTCACTGAGTCCTCCAGCACAAGTCTGAGGAGGAGACTGTCCCTAGGGAACAGCTGAGGACCGTGCCAGGTTCCAGTGACACTTCAGCAGTGCCCTGCTTCTCCTGGGAGTGATATGGAAACCTCTGCAACAGCTTTACGCACACATGAGCCTTATGAGACTCCCCAGGAAATGTCACATCCAAGGAATGCACATCTCTTGCGTCATAATGTAGCATAAGTGCTGGAATATAATTTATATTTAAAGTACAATTCTTACAAAATTTTCTTATACTTTATAAGTACTTTCTTATAAAAGTAATTCTTACTTTTATATGCAGAAAATACTGCAGTCTTTGCTGACAGAAGCAACACAGTTTACTCACTTTCACACTTGTGGTACAGAAAAATGATGCTCAATTTGAAAGCATCTGAAACTCATAGCAACAATTTTTAGATGAGATGTACTGATTACTATATGCCCTATATGTATTTGTATTTAGTGCTTCACTCATTGCCCTTGAACTTTTCCTGTCTTTGGGGAAGACTGGCAAAAATGGATGAATTTAGAATGAATTTTTTTTCTGTCACAGGTCATCCTCTGCACATTTTTTTGCATATTGATTTTGTTTCCAGATTGTAGCAAGGTTCTACATTCATATTTAAAGTAGTGGGAAAGAAATAGTAAAAAATTCATACCAGTTCACCAATAAACTAGCAGATGGTAAATGAATTCAGTTTCTTAGTTTCTGAGTAGCATAGACAGGTAAAAAAATTAAAAATACTAATATAAACACAGTAAAGGTTGTAAAAAATTAAGTATGGCCTCTATTTTAATTACTTGAACATGACGTTAAGGACAGCTTACTAAGGGCAATATTTTTAAAGATGAGGAATATTTCACATCTTATTGCTATGGTGTTCACTGTGATGCAATTACCCATTTTAATATATTTTTCCTGAATTAACCAATATAACCAAATTTACTCACAGTGATTACAAATATCACACATATTATATATGGATACATCTGGATTTGCGTGTATATTCAACCATTCAATGTGAAGTTAGAAAATTAGGTTACACACGGGGGAAAAAATTGACTTTAAGAAATTTACATAATTTTTAATGCATCACTGAGAGATATATTGTCTCTGACACACAGGCAGAGCAGGAAGGCTATTGAAAGCACCCTTTAAAGATATCTCTAATCACTCCATGCAATAATATGAAGAGTTTGTGCATTCACAGTGCAAAAACCCACAGGGGATGATTTCCTACTTTCCCTGGGAGATTTATTCTAGCAGCGTAAAACACTCCACTGGCAGAAGTTTTTGTTTGTATTTATCTTGCATTTCCCCCTTTTCAAGCATTATTTTATTGCACCACTGTATAACTCTGATTTATTGTATTATATGTTTTAAATTATACTTCTAGTCCTTTTTATCAGTTGCTGTGAGAATATGACTTTTATGGTGTTTGTGAAGTCTCTTCTTTCCTAGAGCATTTTGGGAGATAACAGTGGTCAAAAAATCTAGATGAGAAACAGAATTTATTGGAAGGATTACAGTCTGATATACAGCTTAATAAATTATATATTCCTATACTAATATTTCAGTACTTCTGTGTTGAATATAACCTGCAAAGAGGGAAGGCATTTCAGAGACAAAACCCAGAAAATTAATGGGTTTAGTTTTCCATATTCAAATTAAATTTAGCTGCTATTTTCCAGACAGATGTATTTTTAATTAGTTTTTAAAATAAAATTATGAAATATTAAATAAATATATCATTAATTATGTGAGAAACAAGATTTGAAACCTTGACTGCTTTACAGTTTTCCTTCTTTTCCTGGTAGGGGTTCAGAAATATGACATTTTTGCTATAATGTTCAAGTTGACAGAAGAGGTTCTCAGAAGCCTTGTCAGTAAGCTCTTGGTGTCTACATCATGCTTCACAAACAAGGTCTGTTCAACTGTCCTATTTTTAGACCAAAGAACTGGAGCACAGGGATGCAGACTCTCACCTGTGATCAGGAAGCTCCTAGGTCTCTGATCTAACACTAGGTGAGCTTTCCACTGCTGCCCTTATGCTCCATCATTATAGACAGGAATGATGTTATGTGTAGCATGAAAAAGTACACAGAAACATAATTGTCGCTAACAGAGCATTGATCTGGAGGATGGAGTTCTGGCACAAAGCATTTTCACTGTGCAGATGTCCTTCCTGGGATCTCCTGCGGCTGGTCACCAAAGAGCAGATTGGAGAGCAGCTTGCTAGGATTTGAGGCTTGCTTTGCTGTTGCTTTCTCTTTCCTTGCTGAACGCACAATGTGGTTCTGAAGCTAAGCCATCTTTATAAAGATGAAAATAGTGATATTTTATGAACTTTCTCCCACTACAGAAGCCAAACTTTCCAATTTCAAATGATGCACACAGTATCCAGTTTAATATGCAAGGCAGTTTGGGCCTACCCCTGGCAGTGAAACAGCCCTACCCTTGTTCTCTGCTCTCTGTCATCCCCTCAGCCGCTTTAAACTTTGAGTGTGAGTATAGTATTCCGCTTGTATGTTGTAGAGGTTATCTAAACCTGGGCTCAAGCAGATGACCCATGCAATGACTTCGACCATGGCAAATAAAAATAAACTCCTAAATTAGGCAGATTTTCCTCAGCAGATATGTATCCTATTTCAATATGTCTCACAGAGCTCAGATTCTTGCCTCACAGTTACAAGCTGAAAGCTATACCAGCAAAGCGATGTGAACATTAATGGCATTAACACGAGAAGTACTGGAGGTTGTCTGCCAGCCATTCAAATGTGTTTTTTTTTCTTCTGTACAACACACAACAGTTTGAGAGTGTTCTTTCAACTGATGCAAGAAAAGGGTTTTGTCAGTTATGCTATTTTATGTAAAATATTTCACTATATTTGGTCTCTTACATAACAAAATCAGCTACTGGTTTATTTCTAATAAGGCAAATTTATGTTCATTTTGCGTGAATTACTCTGGAAGAGTAAGATGAAATACTCCAAAGGCCAAAGGAAGCGTTTTCTTAAAGCCTTCATGAAAAGAATTATGGTGATTAAAATCATCAATCCTGCATTGAGTATTATCAGTCCCAAACCTCTAAATAGCAATAAGCATTGTTTGGAATTCACATTCAAGCCCGTATGATGGGAAATTTTATATTGAGAATTGCTGGTACCAGAAAGCCCATGAATAATCACCATTAGATATTGACTAAACACTTAGGTTCTTTTGAAATCAATTTGTCTAGAGAGATTGAAATACCCCTGGGTCACATTTAAACTGAATACAAAACATTGGCCTCCATCTGTTTTTCTATTTAAACTAAAACCAAATCAAGCAGAGAGGATGAAGGATTCCTAAAAATCCCAAAATAAGATGTTAGGGTTTGATTAGGCTCATCTGGTTTTCATAGCCCAATGTAACATTCATTTTATTGTATTAAATGCTTTGGGTGTAATTAATTTTGTTTGCAATTATGCTAATTAAGGTGCTTAAGACCCTCATGTTTGAATATCACTAGATGATCAGGAGACTTAAATGAGGTATTTTCATGCCTCTCCCTTATATGCACATCTAGCCATACTTAACTCTGTTTATCTCCCTATCTTGTGAAAATCTCATTTCTGAGGTTTCTGTGGACTTCTTGGCCACACAGAAAGTCACAGTCTGAGCCATAGTACTTTGCAGAAACAAGTGGTCTAAGAGAGAAGCAGAAGAAATATCTGTGGAATGGTGAAAACATTAGGAAAATAGAGGTGAAGGGCATTTCAGAGGGAAAAGAGCCCAAAAGTTCAAAGGTACAAAGTGTTATCAACTCAAACAGAAACAATGAGAAGCGAGGAAGAGAGGGTATAGGCTGAGGCAGATCTTGTAGTGACTCCATCAGGCTATATCTAAAAAAGAAATCATCAGGCTTTCTACAAACATTTTAAATTTTGGATATAGCTTTGAGACCTCATCTGGTAAAATTTACATCTTCATGTAAATTCAAATCATTTTATCTGTGTGAAAGATAGCTAAGGAGCTGGTGCTTAGTCCAAATGCTAAAGCCCACGTGCTATTTTGGATGTCTTGATTCCTTGAGCCCCACTGAACTTACACAGCATGGCTGAGGTCCCTGGCTGGCCTGTCATAGGACAGGGGTAAGGTGGGTGCCTGGTGGGCATGATCAGGGTGGGGGTGACCTATGGACCGAGCTAAATGGGTACTTGAGAGTAAGCAGGATCTTAGCAGGAGTCCAGTCTCCTAGAAGGATGTCTTTCTCCATCCAGACTGCCTTTGGCCACCTGAATTTACTGTACTTCAAGCCATCCCTGTGCTTCCCTTCATTCTCTGCTAATACTTCTATTACTTCGCTGCCCACACTGGCCCCTCTATACCAAAAAACTTTAAGGTTAATATGTCTGCTTTGCTTCCTCCCTTTGCTGTAGAAAGCTCCTCAGCAGAGGCTTGGAGATTAGCAACAGCAGGGTGGGAATCTCTGTGCAGGGTAAATGTTGTTTTCTTTGCATTTCCTGTTGCCGAGCTGTGTTAGAGAGATACTAATTTGCTGATATTGTGGTTTCACAAAGTGGCTGAGCTAAGTGCGCTTGGCACCAGGGGTAGCTGAAGAACAAAACAGCCTGAGCTCGGACAGGCTTGTTCTGCTGGCACACACGTAAAGCAGCCATCCTGACCCTGCAGTTTCACAGTCTGTTCTGTCCCTCTGCTCACACCTCAAATGATTATCACCCTTAGCAGACTGCATCATTCTATATCAGACTCCCCTCAGAAGGACTGCAACTGAGATTTCTCAGCTTCCCAGCTTGGTTTCATCACTTCCTTCTCAGTACAGAAAGCCCACCAGATAAATCTGGTTAGCCATGGAATCGTGGAGCAGACGAAAAGCAGTAGGAATGCATATGAAGGATTGGCCCACGACATACAGTTTTGTGGAAGAAATGTCAGAGACTGGAGTTTCTGACCCCTTAAGCCCTAAGAGAGGAGGGCTTTCCTAATGGGGAAGTACTGTTCTTTTTTTTGCCTCCACACAGGGCAGGTCAGCAGACTCTCTACATCTGTAACTGTTTTTAGATGTAGGGAAGAGGAAAACCCTGTTGTTTTTCTGGCTACATGGCTAGGTAGTGGGAAAGGGAAAACAAGGCCTTAATCAGAGTTTATAGTCAAGGTATTAAAATACAGGAAGTGTGAAAATGAATTATGTTTTCTTTATATTTTACACCCACTCCATCTATAGTGCCACCCTAAAAATATCAGAATATATTAGCTTTGGTTTAAAAATTTTATAACTAAAGGGAAGAATATGCTTAGGAGAGGATGTAGGAGACTTTAAAATCCATAGTACCCTGTACAAGACAAGTGCCATTTAATATTTAATATTGGATTCAGCCTTTATCACTTTTGGCTGAAAAGTATATACTACTAGTTGGCAGAATCCCAAAGTAGGACTAATAAAGAAATTAGAAAAGCATTCCATCAAAAAAAACCCCATACCTGAAATAAACCAACAGGAGAGATCTTCTCCTTGGGAAAAAAACTAGAAAGGCAAAAATTGTAAGATGGTGAACAGTGGCAAGGCATGTAACAAGTGTTCTTCAATCTTTTCTATAAATGTAAGTGCACTGAATCAATTAAAGAAACCTGTCATTCCAAGGTCAGACAAGGAAATAGCCTTCACTAAGCAAAATGACCCAGCAGAACTTGATATATACTGGTAATATATTAATGCCACTGAGCTGACTGAAATGTTCTGTTAAACATGGAAGATTGTTTATTGCAGAATTGTTTCTGTTAAAACATTTGATATTTCTACAGTAAGAGGTTTTTCGACTGTTAGTTGAATCCTATGTGGTGATTTTCATATTTGCAATATGGCATTCTGGGGTGTTTTACAACTACATGATATGAGAGTTAAAAGGGACAGGCCAGTCAAGGGCTTAACCTTGCCAGTGTGCCTAAGCAACTCCACACAGTGTTCCTGCTCATCCCTCCCCACGCCTGACACACTGCATAGGTAGATAGTAGATAAGTACCAGGTGTACAATTAACAGCATCAAACTATGAGCAATTGAAACCATCTAGCATGTTCCTAGCATAGGTACAATGCAACCAAACCAAAATACGGAAGTGGTACAAATATTTAAGAGATGGTTTATTTGCAATATATGCAAGGAGACAGTTGCACAGCTGCGTCTGATTAGTCTGCCAGCTGATTAGTCTTCTTGCCTATTTTGTAACTCCTTAGAGGAAATATGGAGATGAAGTGCACCCAGAAAGCCACGTGAGCAAAAGGCCTGTGAAGAGAATAGGGAGTAGTTCAAACTCAGTTGAATAAAACAGTATTTCAGGGTTCAGATGTTCGTGATGAGGATACACAGTACAAAGGAAGAAGACAGTCAAGCAGTTGCATGCATCTTTTTCACTTCCTGCTCAATTGCTTGCAACCCAATTCATGGCACATAGGATGTTTGAATCCCCATGACTCTGCAGATCCTTGATCTTGATATAAGTAAATCCATCAAATGATAAAAGAGTTGTGGCAGGAAGATGGCAGTTTTTTGAATCAACCTGAGACAGCAGGGTCTGAGAGTCTGGCTGATGAGGAAGGAATGTCAGGACAAACAGCATCTTCAAAACTGACCAAATTCCTCAGAATTTTAAACTTAATCCAGAGCCTGCAGCTTCACTCTTTACCCAGGCACAATACTCAAGTTTTTACTGCTGTTTGTGAAAGGACCACAACTCCTTTGTCCCTTCAAACCCTCTAATTTCCCTATATTTGCCTTCACCAAAGTGTGGTAAATGTGGCATGGTAAAAGCACACAGAGCCTGTAAAACGTACTTCCTTTTCAGCCTGCACATTTGTACTCTATGGAGGATTTAGCCCTTATCACCCACTCACTGGAGTCACACGTGAATGCACAGCAGAGATTTGTCATTAGGTTAACCATTAACTGACAACACTTATGAACCTGGACACCAAAATTCGTGGCTTATACAGCTTAGTCATCATCCACCTTAAAGGAAGTGAGGGGCACCTATAAATCACTCCAATCAATTACCCCCTCCCCCTAAGAAATGTAGTCAAAGCACTCCAGAAATAAAACCATATGGCACAATCATGTCAGCTCTGTTTATATAAGCTGTTCCTAGAAACAGCAGTAGTGCAATAGCAGATTTCCATATACTGAATCAATATTTGAGTGTTTGAGACCAGGTGTTTTATAAGATGCCATTAAGTGAGCAGAGCACATTAGCAGGTTCAAAACAGACTGTGGAGGGTTCCTCAGCCCCTGTGTCTCCACCTGCATTCCTCAGTCTCACAGCACCAACATGTACTCTCCAAGTCCTTTTGATTGGATTCAGCAGACCCAAACAGATTGTGACTATCGTGCCTTGTTTTTTCTCAGAGAGTTTCATGCATTTAGGACCAGCAATAAGAAACTAATGAACTGATGTTTATTTGACTAACAGCTCCTGGTAGATGTGCTCATTGAGTTACACAGGCTTTCAGAGGTCTCATTTTCGCATTGCATTGTTTCTAGGTTGCGGTGTGGTGACTTTAGCTGCACATTGAGCGCCTGCATGGCTGGAGGCATTTGTCTGTCATTCAGCTTAAGACAGAAAAACACAGGCTGTGCTGACTGGCTTATGAAGCACTTGGTGCAGTTGTAGATGTATGGTATAAAATAAAAGGTATAGAGTTTTACTGCATTCTTATCAGTATTGAATTTATCTTGTTTGCAAGAAACATAAGATGTGAAGTCAAAATTATACAGGAATTATTCTAGCTATTGTACTCTGTTGTGTCATATTGTATATGACTATGTATTTTTGCATTTTTCAGCATTTTAAGCCACCATCTGAAAACCAGAATGTTTTACAATCAACTGAGAAATTTATATTTTCCTAGATACCAGGTGCTTTATATGAATAAAATCCAAGTTACCTATGTCTACCCTTTTCCTGCGCAGGAGACTGAATTAATAGTGAGAGCACAAATGTTAACTTTTTCAGTATTTTTCTCATGGAGAAGCAAACTTGATGTCTGCCAGGAACTTTTTGAAGCTCCCAGGCTGCTGAGATGACAGATGACATAAACATTTGTTTTTGCCTTTTTTTCTCCCCACTCTCCATTGCTTACTCCCAAGTCAACTGTAGCCTGCTACTAGAAGAATATTGGAGACTCTTGCCTCAGGAAGTTCTGTTGATTCCAGGCTGCTTGATGATATGCTGTCAAAGTTCTCTGTATAATTAATAATATTAATAAGTATATCACATTAAAAATAATTATTGATTATTAACTTCTAGTTATTTTAAGCAAATTATCACCACATTTATGATGACTTTTGTATGTGAACAGAGATTTCTTTAAAAGACAGTTAATTCTAGTGGTTAGAATATGCATTTGAATTGACAATAACTCAAATTTCCTTTGTTTCATTTTTGATAAAATATTTGAACAGTGGATCCAAAGATTGATAATAAAAAATACTTTTTATTCCCCTAACTTTGAGGTCAAAAGTCTTGTTAGGCTTTACTTATCAAAAACCTCTACTCTACACCCTCAAGTTTAGCTGGAAATTAAGATTAAATCTGACTTTCTATTTTGCATAATATTCAGTTTAGAAAAAATTGACAAACCACTGCAATGTCTGAGTGTCATCTTTCTGAGACCTGATTGTTTTCTAGCGTTGTTCCCTATAACATCAATGCAAACCTAATTCCACTTTCGGAAAAGCCTGGAAGAATACAACTGGCAAAGGTTTTTCCGGTGGTCTAGCACTGTTCTGCAGTTCCCAGGCGGCACTCTGGGGGCAACAAAGATAATACTGGCAAGAGTATTTTATTAAATCAGAATAGGACCCGGTATAGGTGGGCTCCAACCACATGCATTTTTTGCAATGTGGTTTCCTAGAATTGACAATTTTACAATGTAATTTCCTAGAATTGGCCTGTAACATTATGAATCTTTGTTATTTCTTTGTGTGTGTATGGGGGTAGAAAATATTATCTGTCCATCACTATGTCCTCAAATGAGAGACTGAACAATATTTCAGTTGTAGTCAGCAGGCACCATTTAGTAGGGTGCTTTTCTGGCAGATTTATCATTATAATCAACGTAGAGCTTTTATTTTTGTGAGATATTAGAAACATCTTGTGAAATTCCTTAATGTTCCTTTACGTTATAGGTCTTTTAGGAGTGATACTGCAGCGCTGAATGAAGATGAAACATTGCTCAATAGTTCATATGGAATTCAGATGTCACAACAATAATACTGCACAGGAAGGAGAATAAAACAAATGTGAGAACTCAGAAATTTGTTTTTTCAAAAGGTGAAAGTATACTATATATGTGTCTATTCACCTTGCTTTTAAAAGAAGAGTTTTGTAAACTTTATTTCAGTAAGTATTTCAGTTTCAGGGCAAAAATAATTTTTTCATGAAAATATAATTTCACATCAGTCCCTCCCATCTCCTCCCTCCCAAACCACAGATGACCACATTTCCATTTCAGCAGATCTCATACAGTTTTCAGGAAAGTAACCAGGCTTTGTGTGTTTTATCATGTTCCCCTGCAGACTCTTGATCGAAATTTTGCCAGGATATAACCAAGGTACCAGTATGATTGTAGGAAACTGATAACTATCCAAATATTTTTAGAAACAAGATCCTTTTTTTGGCTCTGTATCAGGTATATAGTAGCATAAATACTGTGGCTATTAGCAGAAAATATGTTCTCTGATTAACCAATGCAGAATAGGCAAAAGATTAAACAACCCTTTCATTTGTTGAAATTTTACAATATTCTTTAAAATATTGAAATCAAATATTCCAATTCCTTTTAAAAATGGAAAAAAAAATTGAAATAAGTTGAATTTTTAGGCAATTTTAGTGTATTTCATTTATCCTCCAATCCTCTCCCATGACCAAAATTTAAGCAAGATGCACCAAGTCTCCTCTTGTTAGAACTAAGGCAGTCCCTCATAGGAGTTCTACAACCACGCTCCATTTTGGAATTCAGAATTCGAACTCTCCACCTGGTACAGAATGAATCCGTGTTTTAATAAATATAAAGAACCTGGACCAGATCCTAATTAAAACATGTCTTCAGAAATGGAAGAATACACATGTATTGAGATTGCAATAAAATCCTTCAGCATGGTGATCGAAAGTCACTTTCAACTTTAAATTGATAACTACTTTTCCTATGAAGGTTTTTGTGAACTGATAGTCCCAATTAGTTTGAAAAGGAATGTTTAAAGATCAGAATTGCTTATGGGACAGGAACTTTAAATAAAAAACCCCGAAACTTGCAAATTTAATGTATTTTGAATTCTAGCAGCCTCACAACTCAAAAAGCACACGAGAAGAAACTGGGATTGTCAATTGAAAAGTTTAGTGTTCTTTTGGGCCCAGAAAAAGAATCACTGTCTTAGTAAACTTCTCACAGTTTATTAATGATGCATTTTGATACGACCTTATTAGAAGTTGAGACTGCTGAGCCCTGATTTATCCTCTATTAGCAACTGGATATCATGAAGCCATTCACTCACTCGCCACTACCTTCTTCTTGGTGGGATGGGCAAAGAAATCAGAAAAAAAGTCTGAAACTCATAGGTTGAGATAACAATAATTTTATAAGTGAAATTAAGTAGAATAATAATAGTAGTAATAGTAATAATAATAACAACAACAACAACAACAACAACGATAACAATAATGATGATGAGTATGCTGATGAAAAAGACGGAGGAATAAAACCCCAGAAAGGCGAATGATACACAGTGACACAGTTGCTCAGCACCTGCTGACTTGCTGCCCAGCCTGTCCCCCAGCAGCGGCTGCCCCCTCCCAGCCAGCCCCCCCAGTTCATACCCTGGCCCTGTTGGTCTGTGTATGGAACATCCCTTTGGCCAGTTCGGGTCAGCTCTCCTGGCCATGCTCCCTCAGCCTCTTGGGCACCTGATCGCTGCAGAGCACGGGACACTGAAATGTCCTGGATTTAGGGTGAGCACTGCTGAGCAACAACTGAAACATCACTGGGGCACCAGCATGATTCTCACACTGAATGCAAAGCGCAGAAAAGTACTGGCTGCTAAGAAGAAAATTAACTCTATCCTAGCTGAAATAAGACAGCTCTTTATGTAATATACTGTGAGATTTAGTAAGGCAAATGTCAATAGTTAGCTTAGAACCATTAAGTAACGCTTTGACAAGTCATTTCAACTTTTTTCACATACACAGAAATCTTTCATGTACATACAGTTATGCATGTGTTTGCCTGTGCATGTTAAACCTGTTCATATCAAATATTCTTTCTGCTTTGCCAGGTTTTGTAAGGCAAAAAGGCTAAAGTTGCATGTTTTTCAATTGTAGGAAGCTTTTGTGCTTTACTAATGTACTTTTGTGTAATAGCAATTTAAAAATGACTGTTACATTTCATTAAGAATTAATCTGCAACATTGTTTTGATCAAAATTCCACAGAATGAGCATTATTGAATCATGAGTTCAATTAGATATGAATAAAAGAAATCATGCTTGCTGTGCTTAACTACGGATAGAAATAAAAAATAAGTACTTAAGAAAAATCCAAAATGTCACTAACATAGTTCTACTAAAGTGTGAAAATGGGAAATGAATATTTTAAAAAGATACTAGGTAACAAAATCCCATGGGCATTTTGACTGTCTGTAAAATAATGGTTTCCTAATTTAAAGCCAGATAATGCTAGCTTTACCCAGTAAAATCCTTCAAAGTGAAGTGTCCTTCATGGGCTCTTTCTGGGAACAGCAAATACTGGTTCAAAACGTTGTCCTAGTTAAAAAAATAAAAAGCAACCCCCTTTTAGAATTCAAACCAGTTACTTTCTAGCAGAAAAACACAAAAAAGCACTTAAAGTTGTTAGTGTGCCTGCTTTCATACCCAAACTACTTTCCTATATGTATTGTGATTGCACTCAAGAGTCAACATATACAAAGTCTGCTGAGTTTTCAGCAATGATACTTTGGTTGTGATTTCTCCACTGCCAATACAGTCTGCTTAGTAGGGGAGAGACAGAAAAGCAGTTTCCTGGCTGCTGTTACAATTTAGTACATCTATAGAATTTTATTTTCTCCTTCCCCCC